>JABCKT010006495.1:0-86008 GCA_018858115.1 Tephrocybe rancida
ACAATAAACATTACATAAATGTTAGAAATATCTAGAACACAAGCTAAGTAAAGTGCATCATGTAAGGACAGAGGGACAGGGGGGTCATGATTGGTGAGGTAGGATAAAATAAGAGGTAGGGCAACAACCGAGATAAAGAGGGCACCCGTGTGGTGTGAGGCTGAGTCATAGGGTGTATGAGTAGGGGGAGGAAATGACTGTCTCGTGGACTAGCATAACAGAAAATGGGTTAGCACGAAGACAAAGAGGGAGATTTCACATACATTAGAGGCTAGGCTGAAGTGGAGACCTTCAGACGTTCACGCTCGCAGCATATAGAGGTCTGAGAGGAAGTTGATTTAGACAAGGCTCAGGTCGATGTTCGTGCCAATAAACTTGGTGCCAACAAACGGAGGCAATCACAGTGTACATGTGTGATCACGAAGCATCGACTGCAACAGAGTGTGCACTGCGACAGGACGCAGGAGCAGGTGGGGGAACATGGCGCATGATGGAAGAGAGGAACAAATTTGACAAGTTCAATGTCGAACATGCATCAACAAAATTTAGAGCGGAGTCTCAATTGACTTCAACTTTCTTGATCGTTGGCGGGCGGCTGGTCGTTGGCCCTTTCCACAAATACAACCACGACAAAATAACTACGATATCTTCTTGAGTTGCACTATGGACCCTGTCTTGAAAACCTTTGAGAGACCTCACCAGGACTCGGAAATGTTGTGAGATATGCAGAAGGTAACTGAATTCTGTACCATGACTGTAGTATAGATATTAGATGTGAAATATCGGTACAAAATATTTATTCCAATATGTAGATCATCGTCGCATACTTATGAAAAGCGGGATACACTGACCATCAGCTTGACCACCCCCTGATATGGCTGGTATAGTCTATATTACCCTGACCTCTGCCACACATTTATGATAAGAAAGATACAACCGCTCACAGCTTGATGGCACCTAGATCCTAGCCACATTTTCATGACACGCAAGATACACCAACATCAGCCTGATGATGCCTAGATATTGCAGTATCACCTTCATCAATTTTACTCTCTCACGATCTTCACATCTAGGAATATCATGAACCGTCCGGTTTCCTGATGTAAAGGGATGGGAGATACTCAAGGGACGAGAAATATTACTTATAGAAACCTCGCGATCTCGCGCGCTACTGGATACTAGATGAGTACTGTAGTATCAAAAGTCTTGTTGGATATGCGCAGTGTCCAGACATTATATCTATACGCTTTGGTTGACTGAGATTAAACTAGTCAACGAAATAGGACCCCTGAATAGCGAGCGAGCTACAATGCCACCTCTACATCGCCACCGGAATTCCGGGGATCATTGACAAGGAGTGATTGTAAGTGCATGCGGGCGGTTGTGATGGTTGCGTCGACCTGGTCATTGGACGTATCAAACCCAGGTCGTTGTGTGCGCGTCCACACATTACTTGGTCGGTTTACATTTGGTAGGAGCTTCACGATTTCAGTGGCAGTGGGCCTATCATCCGGCTTTTGGGCCCAACATCTCTTCATCATCTCCCATATCTCGTCGGTCAAGCCTTTTTCCAAATGCCTCCCGTGGGGTCGTTTAGGGTGTTGGCCCCTCATAATTTTCAAGCTAACTGCGAGTGCCTTCACGTTACCGAACGGACGCTCTCCTGCAAAGATCTGTTCAACATGTCGATTAATCACTTCATTTCAAGATGACTATGCTTGCCCTACCTCATAACAGACCATCCCGAAAGCATAAATATCGGATGCCTCTGTCTTCCTACTGGGTTCGTCCTTGTCAGGATCGACGAGTTCCGGGGCTTCAAAGCCCGTCGTGCCACCCTGAACATGATTAGACGAGAGGGCGTGGCCCTTGAGGCCACTGGCGTCTGTGACATATGAATGGCCGAAGTCAGCCAGGCACGCTTGTTCGGAATCCGTAACAAGAATGTTCCGGCACTTGAGATCTCCGTGAACGACACCATTGTCGTGGAGGTATTTCATTCCGGCCACAATGTCGGAGATCTGTGCAATCACTTAGCCCAGAGGAAAGTAGAACATGCAAGGAGTTAGTACCAGGGAAGGTCGGTCAGCATTCGGCTTCTCCTTCAAGTAATGGTCGATATCGCCGTTGTTCATCCATGGTGAGACGAGACATATCCTCAGGTTGCGGGGATCATTACGAATATGGATTCCGTAGAAGGGAAGGATGTTGGGGTGTGATAACTGGCCCCATACAACAGCTTCTCTGTAAAACGACTAGGTAATGGGCAAGTACCTCGATGAGATAAGCAAACGCGCAAGAGAAAATTGTGATGCACCTTGCAGACAGAAGCCGGCTCCGTACTGTGATACAACCTGGCTAGTTTGAGGCATATAGCCTTTCCTTGATAATCGGCCATATAGATATCACCAAAAGTTCCACTTGATAGAGGATAGCCCGTCACGTTGTCGACTTCCGTAAGAGAAAAACACCGAGGATAGAGCTCAGATTTTCGGCACAGCCGAACAAGAGCTACATAGAGGATCGCCCGAAAACGCCCTTCCAGTGGAGGGGTATGGTCAAGCAGCTGATGATAGGGATTTATGTCACGACAAAACTAATTGATGTGTATTTTCGTACCTTCTGTATCAGGTCAAGCAAGTCTTGAGCCGCGTCACCACTGTAGCTCAGGAACTTGATGTATTTCCTCTCATTGCGGAAAACGTCAATGAGATCGGCGCATATGTGGGAAATCTGGTTCCCGATTTCCCCGGTGCTTGAGTTCAGAGGCCCTACAGTCGGAGGGCGACTAGCAGCCTCCTCCACAACATAAGTTTCCCAGTCCATAAGCTGATCTTCCACTCGAAGTCCATCTTGGCGGAACGATTTTATTTGAGCGTTCAGGAAATGATTCTGGAAGTCTACATCCATGCCAGACGATGCGTTGTCCATGGCGTTGCCTATATCATCCGGCTGTTCGACAATGATATGAGGCTCGGGAGGAGGCAATAGATCCATCGATGTTGTGGTGGTAGTGGGGAACAGCAACGAGAGGCATCAGCCTCATGTCAATTCGAGGCACCTTTCATCAGGATTTTGGCGCTCGTCGTGAGTTTTTCGTAGTAAGGCTGTATAACACTGATTCAATACATAGACGTTGACAACTTCAAATAGGTTTTTAACCTGACAGGCCACCCCTGGAACAGGAAACGACAAGCAATAAAAGAGAAAGAGAAACGCACATATATACATTGTTAACATTTTGTAGTTGATTCAAGAACAGATGGGAAAGCGAGAAAGCCAAGTTCGGTCCGAGAGCAAGTGATGTCATGCTGTGGATTTTCATTTTTTGCCTCCATTCGATTCGGCTAGACAATGAGTTCAGGAACGTGGATGGTGCCGATACTGACATTGACAAGAATATTGCATAAGTAGTAGAACATGTTGTACACATGGAACTATCTCTATAAATTTACGATGAAGCCTGAGACACGAAGATGCCGGTCGTTCCAAGAATGCGAAGCGTTTCCTCGATGAATGAAGGGGGGAATTCCCATGATGTTCTCAATCGAGGCGGAGCAAGGTCTCCCCAAGCTTCCAACTTATGCGGATACTCGACGACATTCTTTCCTAGTCTCTCGGAAATTTGTGCAGCATTGGGGCGCTTGTTTGGGAGTTGTTCCCAAGAATCCTGAATCAAGCGCCACATGAGGTCAGTGAGCCCGCGATCCTGGCACAACGTCTCCGTTGGCCTGTCTGGTCGCTTTCCGTCGATGACTTTGAGCAAGACACTATAGTCTCTTTTGAGCTCAAAAAATGGTAGGCGCCCTGTAAAGATCTGAGCCATCGGAATTAGCCATCATTCCGCTATTAGACGGTGAATTCGCACACCTGATAACAGGTCATAGCGAACGCATATACATCGCTTGGTTTACTTCTTGGATTTTCAAAATTTGGGTCGATAAGCTCCGGTGCTTGAAATCTCGCTGTGCCACTAGAAGAGAAAGCCGGATGTTGGACATCATGGGCTTCGGCGAGAGACGAGAGGCCAAAATCGGTAAGACATGCTCGCCCAGAATCGGTGACAAGAATATTGGCGCCCTTGATATCACCATGCACGACGTGGTTTTTGTGGAGATATGACATCCCTGCAGCCACGCCAGCAATCTGAACGAAAAGTCATGTAGGTTCAGCTCAAAGGAAATCCAGGCCAAGGAATAATTAGTTACCAGAGCCCCTCTGTTGGCGTCCGGGTTCTTCTTCAAAAATTCAATTACGGTTCCATTTAACAACCAAGGGGAGATGAGAGCGATTCTGTCTCGCATATCGCCAAGACTGTATATGCCATAAAAAGGGAGGACGTTAGGGTTTGACAGCTGTCCCCAAATGACTGCCTCCCGGCAAAATGCCTACCATAGAAGTACCTCTTGTCAGATCTCACATTACAGAACTCCAATTAAAGCGTACCTTGCGGAACTGGCCTCGGTCTGATGCAGTATACATTTTGACGATCTTCAGACAAACCACCTCACCTCGAAGGCGGCCCTTGTATATTTCGCAATAACGGCCGTCTGCAACTGGATAATCTCCTTCGTGAGCCACGTTGGTAAGATCAAAGCATTCCGGGTGGAGGTCAGATTTTCTTGACAGCCTTATCAGCGCTATCAAAAGAACGCCTCGGACCCGATCTTCGAGCAGAGGGTTGTCCAATAACTAGAGGGGCGGCTAAGTTGGATAATTACATGAGGTGATCGAAGGACAATACCCACCATCTGAATACAGTCTAGGAGGCGTTGCGCATTGCTGCCACGGAAATCGAGAAACCTCTTATACCTTCTCACATCTCGTAACACACCTAGAAGTGACCTGATAACTTCCTCAATTTGGTCTACAACCTCGTTCAAATCATTTCCAGCGAACGATGATGTGTATTGTGCAGCTGAGGAAACGACGAATTTATCAAGTTCTGGGCTGCCAGAGAAGGGAGGTGGCGTCATAGTTGGCCTTATCAATTGCCCGCCTTGCTTGTGCGGTGGCCTGGGCTGTGCTGAGATTGTGTTGTGATGCACATCCTTTGATGTGAGAACATTCGTAGAAATGGTCTCTGTATGCAGGTATCAGTAATCGGCATAATTCCAACTAATCTTGCGTCTGACCATCCTTCATGAATGTCTTCTTCCCAGCGCGAGGTTTTGCCCTAGAAGGACTTGGTGGGGGAGAGCATAAAGCAGAAGTCGCATGGTCCAGATGTGGTTTAGGGCTGGCACACGCACTACGAGTCCCTGATGTTCTCATGTCTGAAGGTATGAATGCTGGTGCGCGAGGAGGCCAGTCAAGAATGATTTCATCACTCGGAGCGGGAGAAGGTAAAGAAGATCGCCGTGGAGAACTTGAGAGACACTCTCGATCGTCCACAGATTGATCTTGTTTTAGACCATCGACTTGGTGGCCCAAAGTGGGGTTGAGGAGCCAAGGAGCCACTGCTTTGACTGGGCGTGGAGCAAGGAAATGTCGCATCGACGGCGTTGGCAGTCCTGTGGCCAAGGGTGATTCCATTGTAGATGTGCGAGACGGTTTTCTTACGTGACCTCTGAAAGGATAATCTGTCAAATACCATTCGAGGAAGTGAAACTAAATAAATACCAACCTGACACTGCCTTGTACTCGGTCTAGAAGAGGTAATGCAGTGCTTAAATGTAATGGGCTCTGAGCCTGGGTTCCGACTTGTCTATTTGAAGCAGATGACGCGTGTGTACCGCAGCCTAGCCCGACTGGCAGTGGCCGCCCGTGACTGTTCGTGGGCCCACCAGGAGAGGGACCAAGGGAAATAGGACCTGAGCCCTCCTGACGCTGTTTGCTCAGAGGAAAAGTCGGCGAGGAACCCCGCCATAAAGGGCTGGTAGGAGTCGATATCCTAGGAGATGATGATGCTTGACTTTCACAGTATGGGCCGTCGTAGGTGGGTCCACTAGAAGATTGTCTTCGCAGATAATCCGGCGTGTCGACAATGGATCTTCTGCCCCATAAAGTCTCGTATGAAGACAGACCGGTCACTACGGATTGTGGATTAGGGGAAGCGCGAGGAATGTCGCTTCGCGAGTTATAGTCGAGGACTGTCTGGCATTCTCGTCGGTCCATAATATATTCGGAGTGGGGGGAGTGATGCTCCTCGTGCAGTTCTGGGGGGATTTCTATCTCAACGGTAGCGCAAGGCTTCTCGCTATCCGTAGAGTTGTTGAGCAGGGAAGGTGGTGACCCAATGCGATTGGTGGCTATTTTGCTAGGTGAACGCCCCATGTCAGGAAGAGATTCGAGTGGGTCTCAAAGTTGTTTGATTGACGCTGACTACTGCCTCATGCTCTTATGCTGTGGAGAGGCCGAGTCATGAGGGAATGTGACGACTGAGAGTCGTTGTCCTCGTGGCCACCATGCCGTGTCTGGAACGAAGAAGCATGGCCGCCACTAGTCGATCTGAGATGCCACCAAGGATGCTCATCGATGGTAAAGTTGTTCGCAAGTTGAGTCACTAAGTCTCTGAGTTTGCCAGCGTCTATAAGTAATCTGTTAAGCGAGAAGATGCAAGTGGTAGTAATACAACGAAAAATGCAAGAGATGTGTGGGTAAGAAAATGCTGAATGTAGTGAAAATGCAGATGCTGACGGAAACAATAATGAGGAGTTCAAGTCGATCGCGCAGCCAGAGTTGTATAGTATGTATGCAGTTAGTAGGTATATGTTAAGGGTGGTAAATTGCTTGATGCTAGCATCAAAGCATTCACCGGGTAGCACTGTAATCTGAGGAAAGTAGAATATACGTAGGGTGACCCCTAAAAAATCAAATCTTCAAACATCTTCAGGTATCACAGCTCCAGGCTGATGCGCACGATGCTCTGGGAACCACGAGGGCGAGAGATCACCCCAGCCTTGACCGATAACGAGAGGGTTGATGTTGGATTTTTTCAAGAGCCTTTCGACAATTCGGCATGCAGTAGGCCGCGCGCCAGGGTTTCCTGCCCATGATTTCTCAAGAAGTTTCCACAGGTCATCGTTGAGTCCGCGATGTTTGTAGATTTTCTCTTCAGGCCTGGAAGGGCGCTTGCCTTTCCCCACCATGACCATGACTTGGGTATTATGTTTCTTCGGAAAAGGAACGTTTCCCGTGAGAATCTACGATGCAGTCATTTGATTTTGGCCAAAGTCGGAGATTGTGGGAGCGCACCTCATAAGACGCCATTGAGAAGGCATACACATCAGTGGCCTTAGTCCTTCGATACACATCATCTGGATTCCATAGCTCTGGTGCCTGGAACTGTATTGTGCCACCTTCAGCAGGGCCAGAAGAGAGAGTTGAGGATCGAAGGCCGTTGTTGTCGCTGTCTGTGACAATTGTAAAACCAAAATCTGCAAGACATGCCCGAGGCGGAACTGAGTTGGTAACGAGAATATTTGAGCCTTTTATATCACCATGGACGAGTCCATTACTGTGGAGGTGTTCCATGCCAGCAGCTATGCCAAAGATCTATATGTAAAAACGAACAGTTAAAGGAGGTTCGAAGCAACAATATGAACATACAAGAGAAGGCCTATCAGCATCTGGATTCTTTTTCAGAAAGTCGACAATATTTCCATTTTCAAGGAAGGGGGACACGATCCCAAGCCTTTCGCAGTCGTCGCCGATTCGGATTATACCATAGAACGGCAACACATTCTCATGACAGACTTGGGCCCAGGGGACTATCTCACGAGACAAAGCCTGAGGAACAGGTGTCATGATCAGCTCAGAAAGCAGTGGATGCCACAGACTCGACGCACCCGGCGAAACGAACGTAGGTCAGGATATTCGTGCATCCTTGATCTAGGGATTTTGATACACACATCTTTTCCGTCGAAACAACCCTTCTCGATATCTCCAAAATGCCCTGCTGCAAACATCCCGTTTTGGCGACTCACATCATGCAAGGTGTAGCGCTTGGGATACAGGTCCGCCTTCCGAGATAATCGTGAAAGAGCAACAACGAAAATGACTTTGATCTGTTGCTCGACAAAGCCACAATCCAGTAACTATCAGAAAATGATGAGTGACGATGGACAGTGAGTGACTGAAAGCAAACAGGCCGCTTACACTCTGCATTTCGTCAACAACATTCTGAGCATGCTCGCCACGGTCTTCCAGAAAATCTTCATATCTTCCTAGGTCCTTGAATATGTTCACAAAGTAGTTACACGACTTGCGTCTATATTCTATGATGTGATCGTCATCCCATAAGTCAGGTGCTTGTCTCGCTGCGGCATAGGACGAAGCAGAATTAACGACAAAGTCGTCTAGAACGGAATCGGCGGAGTCCACAGGCGGCGGTATCGATGATGCAAATGGGTTCGAACACTGTTCTACATCAGGCGACCGCGTGTAAGAGGGTGCATCATGGTTCCCGCAAGCACCGAGAGACAATGTTGCGGGTTTAGTTGTCGGCTCTTTGTGGTCTTCCACGGCGACATCACTTGGAGGTGGTGGCCGATTGTCTATTGATTTTTTGGGTACAAGAAATTGTCGTGGGGGCGCAGAAGCCGCATTGGCTAGAGGGGAACGTTGATGTGCGGCATGGTGACGCTTTGCTCGTTTAGATTTGTGTGGTTCTCGAAGGTGGTGTGGCTGTGGAGAGGAGATACTAGGAGATGAATAGCCAGCCAGGCCTGCATCAAGAGTGGATGGAGCTGTACTACAGCCACGATCGACACCCTCGTGCGCCACTTCAGATACGGGAGCAGAGTGGAGAAATCGAGAGGCCATGAGAGATGGTACTGGGGCTGTGCGGGCAAGGGAGTGTATGTGTTGGGGAGCAGGTGCGTGTATGACGGATTCAGTGGATTCAGAAGTGACAAAATGTGTTGCTGGAGCATAGGACGCAGCAGAATCGACAGCGAAGCCGTCGAGAACGGAATCGCCGGAGCCGACAGGCGGTGGCATCGAGATCGATGATGCTGCCCAATAGTTCCTTGCTTTTCTGGGGCTAAGAAATTGACGTGGGGTTGCAGGAGCTACATTGGACGACGAAGAGAGTTCTGGTGCGGGACGATGATGCTTTTCTCGTTCAGAATTGGGTGGTTCTCTAAGGTTCGGATGGCGCGTTGTTGTCCGTTCAGCGATGTACGGCTCATGTGTCGGAGGGTATGAGGGAGATGCGGACGTGTATAGGGACGGGCCTGACCTAAGAGAAGACCTGGCTACCTGTGACTGCACATGATTGGGCCGCTCTCCGGAGAGCGCAGGTCTTGAGGGGTTAGTCAGAAATAGAAAGCGTTCATGAGAAACTGGGAGGGCCGCGGGCTCTTTTGGTAAAAAGCGGAATCCAGCGAGAGAAGAGGTGACAGGCGAAGGAGTTTCGCTGATTATCGGGCCAGGCTGCGCGCCCTCGTCAAAAGGGTAACGTGATCTACTTGGGTGTGTTGACAAATGGTGGCCGCTGCGAGAGTTTTTAATCAGCGAAATGCTGGGGGATTGGTCTGGTTCAACCAGAGGTAAATGATTGGGTCTAAATGGCATGGACTGGCGTGTCAAGTTCGATAATAGCGAACGGAGAGAGGGTCGTTAATAAGTAGGATGAGGAGCTGCCTTGTCTTCGTAGTGCGACATGTGAGTTTCTGAGCCGAGGTTATGTGTGACTTGGGGGATCCGGCGGTGGGTGAGAGTGAAGGAAAGGGTGAAGGTGCAAGCGTGTTGAAGCCATGTTGTATCTAAATGGTCTAAGAACAGGACGGGAAACGCGTTTTTGATGGACCCTATCCCGAAAATTTCACGCCGATGCCTCATGGTTCAAGTTGCAATGTTGATCACTATTCGACGCTCCTTCAACGTCGCGCGGCCTACTAATTTCGTTGTCCGTGGGTGGCTCTCGTCTTATACGCGTCGTTGAGAGATTGATGCGTGAGTCACTCCGAACGCATTTATGCACTCAGTTTTCGGGGTAAGTATGTATTCATTTTGATCTGAACATGCGGAGTCGGATGATGAAGTGGCGATATTTAAATTATCAAGATGCTTGATGCCCCGATGCCAAGATGTTGTTGTAGTGGCGGTCGAAGTTTCACGATTCACTTTCGTTGTTTCATCGTCGACAATGATGAGCACAATCCTAAGAGTTTTTCAGGCAATCTACCAGGACTTGCGATCGCGAGATTATGAATTGCGTGTAAGGCTGCACTAAGTTTCAATTTGAGATAAACTATTTGCCATAGCAAGCCACGAAGACATCATAGGGATACCAATAGGTGTGTAGCATTGCTACGCACTGCATACCAAATCGGTACGTATAGGTTTGTACTTTTCGTACCTACACGTTTTTTCAAATGACAAGGACAGCCTGAGAAGTAGTCAGCGGTGTAAAAAATGAAAAAGCAAGGTGTAAGTGCCATGTTGTTTCGTGCTGCTAGATACGTCCGGCACTAGCTTTCGATCCGAGTCATAGTCGGTGACGAAGAGGCCGTGAGAAGTGTTGTGAACATGGGAGGCTTCGCGACAACAGAGCCTCCGTAAGGAAGTAAGTGGCTAAGAGATGAAGGCTTTGACGCGATAGACACCAGCGAAAGACTCCGCGACATAGCACTGCAGTGAACCTAGCAATGAGTCGGCGGAAATCACACGTTCAACTTGTGGCACATGGGTGTACTTTAGAGGAAGGGTTCGATCGTAGCGAGAGAAGGGAAACCCAGGGCCATGGTGGCATGGTCCCTGTAGAAGAGAGAATGGAACGAGAGGTGTGATAGACGATTCGGCGCGACGACGAGAGCGGAAGGAACAAAGGGCTTCCACCACGCCCTAGTTTCATGTACGCCCCAGATTCGGTGCGAAATTCATGAATAGATCTGTCGTATTTGTATTTGGTTTTGACAGCCTATCCTTAGGATCCTGGATCTTTCTTGATTAGGGCGCTTCGTGGGCGCCTCGCCCATCTCAGAGGACGTTCTAAGTGCGACTACCGTGGCCCAGCCCCAGGAGTTTCAAAGGAATCTTATTCTGTTTCATACTAGAAGAGAGCACGGCCCGTAGTGGAATAGTGAGGGCTTCAGGCCGCAGGGTTCATTTTTTCCAATGGATGACGAGATCCATTTGAAAGGTCGGTCGATTGGGTCGATAGCACGCAGTATAATGTAGATTTGGCGAGTAGAGTCCTGGTAGGCCTGGGGTAGGCCTCCTTGAACTTGTCGCAAAGGTTGCCTGCCAGCTATTTAATAACGGTGTTAAGAGGTACCGATAAGTGATGCGTGATGTCATGCTGTTGATTTTGCCTTCGTTATTCGTAGGTCCCTCTATTAACCCCGGGTCACGGTTAAGTTTTTGAGATATAGTATTCATATAACTCCCGGGTTAATAGACAATGGCCCGTGATGGAAACTGAAGATCGGAAGTTGAGTCTATCCGTGGCTGGATTTACCCCTGGCCGCATCACAGAAGATCCCAGACGCAAAATCTCGTTATAGCCTGTGGACTATCGCACATGTCAGCCCCGTAATCGGCCTTGCGGGACATTTGATTTCTTACAATTTATTTGATTTATGAACATGCATGGTCAGTCCTTCTGAGAAGTGGCGGATACCGACATTGACAAGAATATTGCAAAAGTAGAACATGTTGTATACATGGGACGATCTTTATGAATTTACGATGAAGCTTGAGATACGCCAGTCATTCCAAGAATACGAAGCGTTCCCTCAATGAACGCAAGGGGGTATTCCCATGATGCTCTCAATCGAGGCGGAGCAAGGTCTCCCCAAGTTTCTAGCCTATGCTGATCCTCGACGACATTCTTTCCTAGTCTCTCAACAATGTGTGCAGCATTGGGGCGCTTGTTCGGGAGTTGTTCCCAAGAATCCTGAATCAAGTGCCACATAAGATCAGTGAGCCCTCGATCCTGGTACAATGTCTCCCTTGGCCTATCTGGTCGCTTTCCGTCAATGACTTTGAGCAAGACGCTATAGTCTCTTTTTAGCTCAAAAAATGGTAGGCGCCCTGTAAAGATCTAAGCCATCGGAATTAACCAACATTCCGCTACCAGATGGTGGATCCGCACACCTGATAACAGGTCATACCGAACGCGTATACATCGCTCGGTTTACTCCTTGGGTTTTCTAAGTTTGGGTCAATAAGCTCCGGTGCTTGAAACCTGGCTGTGCCACTAGAAGAGAAAGCCGGATGTTGGACGTCATGGGCTTCGGCGAGAGACGAGAGGCCGAAATCGGTAAGACATGCTCGCCCAGAATTGGTGACAAGAATATTGGCACCCTTGATATCACCATGTACGACATGATTTTGGTGGAGATATGCCATCCCTGCAGCTACGCCGGTAATCTGAACGAAAAATCATGTACATTCAGCTCTAAGGAATCTGGGCCAAGGAATATTTAGTTACCAGCGCCCCTCTGTTGGCGTCCGGGTTCTTCTTCAAGAATTGATTTACGGTTCCGTTCGGCAACCAAGGGGATATGAGAGCGATCCTGTTGCGCAGATCACCAAGACTATATACACCGTAAAAAGGGACAACGTTGGGATTTGACATCTGTCCCCAAATGACTGCCTCCCTGCAAAATGACTACAGCAACCCGCAGCGTACCTCTCAGTCAAATCTCAGATTGCCAAAGTTCAGCTTGGGCGTACCTTGCGGAACTGGTCTCTGTCTGATGCAGTATACAGTTTGACAATCTTTAGGCAAACTAATTCGCCTCGAAGACGGCCCTTGTGTATCTCGCAATAACGGCTGTCCGCAATTGGATGGTCTCCTTCGCGTGTCACGTCGGTCAGGTTGAAGCATTGCGGGTAGAGGTCAGATTTTCTCGACAGCCTTATCAGGGCTATTAAGAGAATACTACGGAAACGACTCTCTTCGTCAAAGGAGCTGTCCAATAGCTAGAAAAACGACAGCCTGATCAGAGGATTACACGAGAAAATTAGAGGAGGGAGCTTCACCGTTTGAATACAGTCTAGGAGGCGTTGCGCATCGTTACTTCGGAAGTTGATGAATTTCTCATACCTGTTCACGTCTCGTAACATGTACAAAAGGGACCCAATGAGCTCCCCCGCGTGACCTCCAGCTTCGCTCAAGTGATTCTCAATAAGCGTTTTTACCTGTGGTGATGTGTACCGAGCAGCTGAACAAACGACGAAATTATCGAGCTCTGGGCTGCCAGAGGACGGAGCCGGCGTCATGGTTGGCTTTACCGAAAGGCCGCCCTGCCTATGCATGGGTCTGGGCTGTGCTAGAATGGGACCGTGGTGTACATCCTTCGCTGGAGGACTAGCACGGATGGAGAAGGCCTCTGCATAGGATTGTCAGTAAATGACATGCTACTTTGACCAGGCAGATCTGACCAGTGTCTTTGGTGAATGCTTCGAAATTATTCTGCCTGGCGTGAGGTTTTTCAAATAAGATTTCGGAAGGGCTTGATGAAGGCGGGTAGTATGGATCAGAGGTATCTGGGGATATTAAACTTGAAGGCTGTATAGAGGGTGCGATTGGAGACCAGGAAAGAACTATTTCATCACTTGGAGCGGGAGACGGTAAAGAAGTTCGTAGTGGACTTGACAGACACTCCCGATCGTCAACTAATTGAAAATGCCCTGCGCCATCGGAGTTGAGGAGCCAGGGAGCCACTGCTTTGACCGGTGGTGGAGCAAGGAAATGTTGTGTTGGTGACCGCGGTGCCGAGGATGATTCCGTCGTTGATGCGCACGACGGTTTTCTTGTGTTTCTTAAAGATGAGTCAACCTCACGGTAGATCAGGCGAGACAAAGGACACACTGACCCGATGTAGGTGTCTTGTACTCCGTCATGAACTAGTGCAGCATGTAAATATGGTGGAGTCGGGGTCGGGGTCCTTTGTACGCAGGTAGATGGTGCAGGTATAGCGTATCTTGTGAGCCCCATCGGTCGCATTTGAGTGTTGATAGATTCGTCAGGATGGCAACAAGGGGAGGTAGAAGGAGCGGAGCCCTTCTGACGCTTCTTGTTAAGAGGTAGCGTCGGCGAGCCACCTGGGCATAAAGGGCTAGTACTCGACATTCTGGAAGGCGACGATGTTTGACTTTCACAGTATGGACCGTCGTAGGTGTCAATGGCTCCAATAAAAGTCTGCCCTTCCAAATACTCCAGCTCGGACACGTCGAGAATGGATCTGTCCTCCATAGTGTCGTCCAAAGATAAACCACTCGCTACAGATTGTGGATGAGAGGAAGGGTGATGTATGTCGCCTCTTGCCAACACAGAACTCGAGAGTGTGCAGCGAGAATCCGAGATGGGTGGGGTCTGCCAACAGTCTTGAAGGTAGGTGATAAAGTTGGAGTTCAGTGCCTCAGCCAATTCTGGTGCTACGAGTCTAAACCTGGTGGAATGACTCCAAGGCCCGCTGTGCATAGGTATGTTCAGAGGCGCAGGCGATGTCAACTGAAGGCAATGGGCGGCAAATTGACTGGGTAAACGCCCCATTTAGAAGAGAGCGGGTCTCAATGTTGCTTGCGATTGAGACTTGATGTGCCAATACCTGTCCGTGACGACCTAAATTCTCGTGCCCGACATGTGTGAACTCGTGTTGAACTCGCGGCCAGCACTGCATGCCATCATCGATTTCAAGAATGATGATCAGGAAAATTGTACAGTCGACTCCCCTCATAACCCATATAGGGTAAAACCCATACTCCCTCGGAACCCATAGGTTTTTGGATCCACCGAGTTGGTTCGCAGAGAAACCGAACCCATAACCCATAACTTCCTCACACCCCGTAACCCATAGTCTCTGGGCCCAAAATCCCATACATTTTGTTATGTTACCGGAGAAGTTCTTATACTTTTATAGTAAATATAGTCGTTGTTGAACCGAATAATGGATGTGTATGGGATTTCGGGTGTTCCAAATTGGATGAAACTTGAACGTTTGAACATTATGTCTTCCTAAGCCCTCGACACTCTCAAAAAGGGCCTGAAGGTCTTACAAACCCAAGTCAAAGCCAAGAAAACAAAAATTGATCCTTCTGAACCCAATTGAAAAGCTCGAGTGAGTTTGCACAAGGCCACTGATGTTGAAGAGATCTGCAAAGCCGTTCTCGATGCACGTAAAGCACAAGCTGCGGTGGCCACTGGTGGAGATGATGATATTATTACGATGACGGTGACGCGCGTCACGGTCGTGGACCCAATTATGGACTCTCCCTTTCACCCCGCGACTTGTCACTTTTCTCAAGTTGACCCCATCGATCACGAGCCACCTTAACAGCATGGACAACCCCGTAGCTCGTAGCATAGAAGCTGATCTTGCCTTGATTGCAAGGCAGATGCACCATTTAGAGCTTCAGTCTATGGTCTCCAACCATATAACTCCGAGTCGTACCTAGCTCATTTAGCCTCCATACGACCTCTAGATTACTTTGAAAGATGCTAATAACATAAATATTTTATATCTGACTATATACAAGCCGCCATATAACATCTCCACCAGAACCCATACTCCCTCATAACCCATAGCTTGGGGTGTCCACAGAGGGGTATGGGTTAAGAGGGAGTCGACTGTAGAATCAAATCATCTGTATCCGATCCTGAATATATATGATACATAGAAGGCCTTTGTGTCAGGCGGGGTGTGAAGAATATACGAAAGTAAGCAGGAAAATGGCGTGAATAGTACGAAATACACGATAATGATAAGACAAAAGGGAAGGGGGAGTCAGAAGCCGGGTAATTCCTCCTAGTAACTTGAGGAATTGAGGGCGACCGAGAGGAATCAAGTCTTTGATACACCGCAGGCCTCTTCGCAGCTCCAGGTCGATCAGGAGTTCCGAAACTGCAAAGGCGAGAGGTTGCCCCAGCCCTGACCAATACTGCGGGGATCAATGACGGAGTGTTGTAGTAGATATTCCGTAATATCGCGTGCAGTAGGTCGAGAGTCAGGGTGGTCCTGCCAAGAATTCTCCATAAGCGCCCAAATGAGAACGGTCAGCCCACGGTCTTCGTATACTCTCCCAGCAGGCCTAGAAGGGCGCTTGCCAGTCGTAACCATAGCGATGACATGTGCGTCACGTTTGCCTGCGAAAGGACTCTTTCCGGTGAAAATCTACAGAGAAATTGAGATATCAACTAGTATTGAATGAATGATCCACACCTCATAACAGGCCATCGCGAATGCGTAAACATCACTGGCCGCAGTCCTTCGATACGTGGATTTTGGGTTGAGTAGTTCGGGCGCTTCAAATTGCATTGTGCCGCCCTCAACAGGGCCGGACGAGAGGCGTGTGGATCTAAGACCGTCGCTGTCTGTAACAGTTGTGAAGCCAAAATCGGCAAGACATGCGCGTGGAGGAACGGTGTCGGAGACGAGAATGTTGCTACCTTTGATATCGCCATGGACGAGTCCGTTGTCGTGGAGGTGTGCCATTCCAGCAGCGATACCAAAGACCTGAAAGATGAACAGTTAATGGGGTTCCAAGATGAACGGTAACATCCAACATACGAATGAAGGCATATCAGCGCCCGGATTGCGCCGCAAATAGTCGACAATATTGCCGTTCTTTAGAAAGGGAGACACGATCCCAAGTTCACAGGCGTCACCGAGTTCGATGATACCATAAAACGGCAGCAAGTTCTCGTGAGACATTTGGGCCCAGGGAATGATCTCGCGTGATAAAGCCTGCAAGCTGTGAGCAGTGGAAACAAACTACAACAGAAAGTCGACGCACCCGGCGTAACAAACGCTTGTCTGAATTTTCAAGCGTCGTGAGTTTGGGAATCTTGATGCCCACCACTTGCCCGGCAAAGTAACCCTTTTCAATCTCCCCAAAGTGCCCTTCTGCAAACGTTTTCTGTAGCCGAATCACGTTGTGCAAGATGAAGCATTGGGGGTACAATTCTGCCTTTCGAGCTATCCGCGAGAGGGCGACAACGAGGATGACTTTGAATTGTTTCTCGATGTTGGCACAGTCCAATACCTAATATGCAGAGCAAGCGTCAGCTATGTATTAGAAGACGAGACAAATCACTCACTGCCTGCAACGCGTCAATGATATTTTGAGCTCGCTCATCACGATACTCCAAAACATTTTGGTATCTTTGCAAGTCCATGAACACACTACACAGATTGTATGTTAAATCATTGACCGAAGGATCGTCGTTGCATGAGCCAGGCACTTGCATCGCAGATGCATAGGCCCTAGCGGACTCAACGACAAAACGATCTAGAACGTCATCAATAGAGTCAACGAGTGGCGGTCTTGTGATTTGATCAGGCGAAATAGCACGATGGTATACGTCCTTGGTCGTATAAACACTCTTGGAGGAAGTAGAAGTTATTTCGGGACTGACACCATCCTCCTGCATACGCTTCATATGATGATCTGAGTCATCCCACCGATAGATTGGTGGATATTGCTCCGCAATATCAAGGCGTTGTAGGCCCGGCCGAGAGGAGCACTCCTGGGCTCGTTTCCATCGTAGTGGTGCATGGGGCTCTCGGAAGTTGTGTGGATGTGAGGGTGGGGAAGGTGGATGGCCAGGTAGACCCTCAAGGATGGACGGAGCCGTACTCCAGCCACGATCCGTGCCTTCGTACGCCCTTTCGGACACAGGAGCAGACTGAAGAAGTCGAGGTGCCACTGGGGTGGTAAAGGTAAGGATGCGCTTGGGAGCAGGTGCATATATAGGGTATTCTGTCGAAGGCGCCTGAGGGAGGCCAACATAACTTGCGGTCGGCGGTTGGATATATCTTGGCTCCGTGGGCGCAGTCGTTGGTACTCGTTTGGTGACGTGGGTCTCACTTGGGGGAAATGGGGGAGGCGAAGGCTTATACAAGGGAGAGCCTGGCCTAGGGGGCGACGACTTGGCCAATTGTGACTGCAGAAGATTGTGCTGCTGCTCCGAGAGTGGGGAAGTTGTCGAGGTAGCGCAAGTCAGAATCGGTGTCTGAGAAGCTGGAGGAAAACTGATTTAGCAAAGGTAAAGGTTACAGGCAATCGGTCTGAGGGGTTCAAGTACCTAGTAACACGAGCGGCTGCAGTCTACCTGACCAAGACTCCTCGATGGGAGAGTCTAGTTCAACAATGGGTATACGGTCGTGGAAGGACATTTTTTGCCGATCGCGAATAGGTTGCTGGGCGGATATGCAACGGCCTTTGGGAGTTCAAGTTATGTTATAAAGGAGGGAGGGCCACGAGGGCGTCGCGTTTCCTTTAATTTTGGGAGGTGAAGGCATGGCTTGCGGCTGGGCGACCTCTTGCCAATGCCCATTCGAGCCGGTGATATGCACTTGTTACTATTTCGACCTTTGGGTAGATGAGACATTTAGATTACACGCTGACCTAGTGCCAAGACTGTCCATCGGAGTCAATAGTCGATCAATCTTACTCGATCCAATCGGAATCGATCGGATTAAGGCACTGGTGTGTATGGTAGAAACCGTAACGTGCAACGCAGGCCGAAAAAGTTTCTTATTCGTGGGTGCGTAACGCGTAACAGAGGCCCAGCTGTTACGATTTTATACAAATTTCCGGGGCCCACAGAATATGCATAAATCTGGCACCAAAATCAAAAAATCTATAGGCTCCCACTCTTACTGAACTCCCTTTCACGCAAAACCAATAACGAGTTTTGTGCTTTCTGAGCGTGCCTGCGGCACCATGGTTTTCAAATTTGCCTGAGGTAACGCCTAACGCAGACCGGGTTGTTAGCACAGCACCTATTTCAAACACAACACATCCCGGCTAGTTTGTACTACATACACACCCTGTTCATTGTAAGTTCCCCAAAGTCCACTGCTTGGTCAAATTGGTAGGATTAATTCAGATTTGTAAATATCCAAGCAGGGGTGTACTGTAGCTATGTATGAGAAAAACTTTGAAGTTTTGACTTGAACGGAGAGGCCAGAAAACGGTCTCGAGCGCGAAAATCAGTGCATTTACTATGGCTTGTTGATGGGAAAAACCAAGGGTGTCCTTCGGGGACTCGGTCAAGTTCGACGTGTCCTGCGCGTTGAAATCATCTACATAATTAAGTTCACCAGGACACGCGGAGCACTGAGCAGTGTGAGTGCCACCCAAAAGTTTTCACCAGGACACGCCGAGCAACGTTAGTACCACCCACCTTAAGAGGCTGACTACGTATCAGAACAAATTTCCAAATATGGTAACTCCGAACCCCAAAATTAACATCATAAGCTGCCAGTGAGAGTCTTTGTTTGGATAATACAGAGCAGGCCTGCGCGCGCATCTTTAATTATGGGTGCCAGTTTCAGATCCACGTACAACGAATGATATCAGAGGTTTATACGTTGAAGTAAGTCCACATTTATGACGTATTGAACAAAAGACTCACAACTCGTGTCTCTACAGCCCCAACTCTTACAAGTCCGGACTGCTTGAGACAGACGAGCCTTCTTCCCACTCAAGCACTGACAAAGAATGTTAGTAACAGGCTCTTCGCGCTTTCCTCTTGGGTTTCCACTTGCAAAGGGTACCTTCCGGATATGGATCGAGGACTGCTCTGGGGCCCTCAACGATGAGGGTTGTGTTTGGGCTGTATCGGAGTATTTGGGACAGAGTGCTCCTGTACCTCAATATGAGAGGGCACCTCGTGAGCCCTTCTTTTGCCTAAGTTGATATGAACCAACTGATTCTGTGTCAGTATCACATGGGATCAAAATTCTTCATCTCGCGGCCGGGGCCCAGCTCCTTTGTTCACCACATCGTGTGAATGTTGATACCTCCACCCGCCGCTCCCAACATCTCCATCACCAACATCTCCCTTACAGCCGTGGCCACTTCTTCACAGATCCATAACGCTCGAGTCTACCTCACAGATTCCCTCTTCCGCCGGAACGCCCCTCGCTCCTTTTGTAACCACTCCTCTTTCTCCTTTGCCGGGAGACTACTTGCTGTTGTTGCAATTGCTATACTCAAACTCACTACATCCAGGTTCGTTCTTGACATCACTTCTCCACTCATTGGTATACTTACTCAGTGACTTTGGTATTATTGACAGACCCGCTTGTGTGCCCGTCTGGGCTATTGTAAACTTATCTAGGCATCCTATCAATATAATATTTTATTCATACCCTGGCGGTTTGAACGGGTGAGTCGGAGCAACACTGTAGAAGTGACAATGTCCGTATTTGCCATGACACAATCCAACGAACAAGTTGCCTCACAAGCTGAAGACTACAGTTAAGGACTCGGAAACACGATACATATACCCAGGAGTGTGTTACCGTCCCTCTGGCTCCACAACATTGGAGGGAGTCGAAAATTTTATTTCGAGCTCGATGAGCCTACTGACAATGTCGGAGTTTAAATCCGGCACCCGCTTGGCTTTGCCCAGAATCCAGCTTTTGTTTTTACTATGTGTAAGTAAAACAATATTTGCGGCTGCAGATGGATGATGCCTTGACGAAGGTATGCATGCATGCCATGACAGATAACCTTGAAATGAGATCGATGATCAAGATCATAGGGAAGCTTGAAGCTTATTTCAAACCTTGAGTGGCGCATCAGTTGTGACTGGCAGGAAATCGCTGCTCAGCGAGCCCATTAGCAGTCTGCTTCAAAAACATTACTGTTTGCATGGATATATCAAGTGAAGTATGGAGAATCAACTGGGTTATTGGAATTTTTACAGAAACGTGTCAAAGAGCTTTGACTGTACCCCGATGGCGGGGGGTGGGCTTGCTTTGCGATGGATATGATCGCACATTCGTTCATGTTCAAATCTGCATAACGTGGATTTGAGGGGAGATCAGTCTCCAGCACGCCAACCGCGTTTGGTATCTTAGCTTCACGTGGGCCACCAAGGCTGCCATGCTCATAATTCTGTATCTACTTAATTAGGGATGTGTTTTTTTGGCTGTCGATTAGCTTTGGAGTTCTGAAACGAGTTCCACGTCTCAAAGATCGAGGCAGCCTAGCCGCGTTAGCCAGATGAAATCCATACCAGTATGTCCACATATGGTTTACCAACCGAATACCGCCAATTGACCAGCAGAAACCCTTGAACCCCTTTCTTGATGAGCAAGGGTACATTGCATATACATATGGTGTTGATGAGTTTCAGTCTGAATACTTGATCCCACATTTAGCACATTTACATACCCATTGATCGTGTTAAACTTACGTACATACATTACAGTTGTCAAGCATCCAGTAGAGTGACGCGCACGCTGAGTCGAAGAGCCTTCAACTTGAAGCTGTTATTTGATGGCATTGCGTACGTGCTGCAGTGAATGCTGTATTTTCCGTAAGCCCATACCGTTTTGCATTTTTCAATTCGTCACTATCATATGCCAATGCTGAGCACTGAGGGCCGATCCGACATTTCACAAGGCCGAGAAGGTGGGGACTTGATGGGGGACAGCATCTCAGGAGTCTTTGACCTTCTCTCAATATTATGTCGTGAGTTATCCACTGCATAATTGTAGGTTGCCAGATAGCTGTTTACGTTTGGCTTAGAAGTCATGCAACTTCGGGGAAAGGTCCTCATATTCTTGGTCAACAATAAAGTTCACACTCCCTGACCTCTATGCAAGTAAAAAGAAGGAAAGCTCTGATCTTGCCGGTGGTCGAGCTCAATTCACAAGCCTGAAGAAGCATACGTAGACGCGTCACATAATAATGAAATTGAGAGGGGCAATAGCTCAGGAAGCCATCTCATGAGAATAAATCGATAGTCTCCCGGAGATGAAATCATCCAAGTGTGTGTTTAATATCTCGAACCAAAACACCTGCCGTCGGACTGTTTGATCCGCGATAGCACCAGGAGGGAGTCAATGGTGGGTCGGGGGTTTCCAAGGTCTTCTTACGTTGTACATTTGCCGATTGCCTGATATTGGTGTAAATGGGTACAACTCTGACAACGTTGTCGAGAGATGACTGGCCCAGACTGTTCCTTCACGATTTTGGCGATGCTAAGCACTGCTTGCCATAGCCCTTGCATAGCCTGGCGGAAAATAATGGAGTGTAGCCTTGCCGCGCACTGCACGCCAATAGGTATAGGGAGTTACTTATTCGTACACGTTGTCCTCAGTGACAAGGACAGCCTGAGAAGGATAGCCAGGTGGTGCGAAGATCGGAAAAGCAAGATGTATAGTATGTACCGTGCTGTTTTGCGCCGCTAAAAACGCTTCCGATCGTATCCGGTAACTCAGAGGGCCGTCGAAAAAGTGCTGGCGAGTCTAGCGTAGTCGGGTGTATGGAGAAACAGAAGGTCGAGAAATGGATATTTCCAGCGATAATGAGCGAAAGATTCTGCAATACTGTTCAGTGAATCCTGCAACGATTCAGGGAAACACGTGTTTAATTGGCATATGGCCGTGATTTGAACCCAGTAGATGTGACGGAGACAACACGGCGCGACGACGAGGGAGGAAGGGACAAAGGACTTACACCGCCACCACCACCGTATCACACCTAGCTTCATGTACTACCCGGCCGTAAAATTCATGAATAGACCTGTCGCATTTGGTTTTTACAGCATCCTAGATCGTTATTAATTAGGGCACTTTGTGGGTGCCTCGCCCATCCAAACATTTTGAATGCGACTACCCAGCCCCCGAAGTTCCTCAGACACCTTCTTTTATTTGAGATGATCACGGACCGTAGTGGAAGGTTTCCACAAAAGGTTTAGGTAGAAAGGGCATTATGTAGCCGGGCTCATTTTCCAATAGAAGACGAGACCCATTTGAAGCGTCGGCGGTTCGGGTCGATCAACGTCTCGAGAACGCGGACTGGTGGTGATGAGTGAATGGATGTTGGGGGGGGCAACAAGGATTAGATTGTTGGCTCTACCCGAGCTCAAGTCCGTCACGGGGACAGGACTTAAGCCGCGAGTATACGAGCTGTGCTACGGCTACTGTAGACTATGACATAGCAGTATAGAGAGTAAGTAATGATAAGATGTAGGGAGTGGTGGGTGGAATTTGGAAAAGGCGTCCGGGGACGAGACGGGCATGCTGCGAGGAACTGCGTGAGCCGGGAAAGTGAGGGAAAAATATGTACGAACCTGCGAGGAACTGCGTGAGCCAAGGAATTTTGCTCACGCTGCCTCGCAGAAATATGTAGGTAAGCAGGAATCGGATGTGCATAAAGGAATACGAGGTGGCTAAACTATGGGCGGAGGGAAGGAATAAGCAGAGAGTCGCGGAGTTGTAAAGAGTTCCGGGCACGCCGTACGTTGACCCCCTGTAGACTCCCCTCAACGCTACAGTGACCATCAATGTCTCGAGAACGCGGACTGGTGGTGATGAGTGAATGGATGTTGGGGGGGGGGGGGCAACAAGGATTAGATTGTTGGCTCTCCCCGAGCTCAAGTCCGTCACGAGGACAGGAATTAAGCCATAGCTGGTGCGACCTGGAGAATCGGAGGTTCGAAAATGGTTGCGGAAGGCTGGACCCAGTGGAGGGGAGAGGACATGTGAAGGATGCGGGTGGTGGGCACCTCGATGTAGAGCTTGTAGGCATCGCTTCGCCAGCGACCAAGTCGTTGAATATCATGCTCGGCATAGCCTGCGTTAGCAGCGGAGGTAGCGGCGCCATGCCGAAAGCTCTGGCCTGCGAACAAGGCTGTGTTGAAATCCGCGGCAAGAAGGGCACCGCGCAGGGATTCAATGAGAAGGACCTTGTGAGAGGTTTGCCTGACCGCTGCGCGAAGAGTGGTGCTCCGGGAGGAGCAGGGTATTCGGTGAACATCCGTTTGAGGGCAGAAACTGGGCAACTGGCGCGACCAGGTGCTGCTGCGACAACCACAGTGACCCCTTTGCGAAAGGGGTCTGTTTTCGAAGCGGGGAGTGTGAGGTGGAAGTGAGTTGGGGTCTCAAAGGATGGAAGGAATGAGACTGAGCCGCGCGTGAGGTTGATGCTGGGATTGAACTTTTCCTGGGACTGAGTAGTGAACTCGCCGCAGCGCAGGAAGGCGGCATAGGCGGTACAGCAGGCGGTGTACAGCATGATGTGGTCGATGTTACCAGTGTGCTCGAGGGCTGGTAGAATTCGGAGGAGTATGTCAAGCGTGATGGGAAGCATGGGCTTGCGGTCGCGCTCCCCGTGGAAGCGCTTGATACCTCGGATGAGACGCTGCACAGTCGGCGACTCGGTGACTGCAAAGGGCATGTCATTGTCAACATGGAGGGAACGGACATGACTGAGGTAAGCTTTGATAGTTTTGGACTGCATGCGACCGGCGAGGGAGCAGACCCATTCCATGATGGCGGGTTGAGTGGCAGGTAGCGCATGGGGCTCACAGAACCCGCTGAGTATGGCAAAGTTGAGAAGATATTTCTGACCGGTTGTGTACGTCCTGCGTGTGCCGGAGGCAAGGCCGTGCCAGAGGTAGAACGCGACACGTCGGGAGTGTGTCGGGTTCCTGTCGTACCGGTCTGCTGGCGGGCCTTCAAGGTAGGCTGTTTGTTGAGGTACGGGGCCAAAATAAACATTTTGGTATATAGAAAACGGGAGGCATAATCAGCGAGCGCGTTTTCAGATGAGGATAACCAGACAGAAGAAAATGTCAGGTCAAGTTCAGCAGTCATCATCAGGAACCTGCGAAGCAGGCCCATCGTGTGCGGTGTGCAGTTGGTGAATTTAGTGAGGGCAACCACAACATCGTCGTTGTCAACGTAGAACAAAATATGGGAGCCACGAAGCTGCGGACCCCAGCGCGCAACGGCCTCTGCGACCGCGAGCAGCTCTTTGAATTGAATATCCCTCTTCTTGTAACGTCGTGGGACGCGCGACAAGAACCAATGGTTACCAAAGATGCCCCCAAGGCCCTTCTTCCCGCTTGCGTCGGTATAGATGTGCAGGACAGGGCGCATAGGAGAGAGGAGGGTGGACCCCATTCCATGACACTGCAAGAGATCGCCACCAAGCAAGGTCAGCTCGTGCATTCCCGGAGATGCGACGGCGAGTAAAACGGCTGGAGAATGTCATCGAGAAGTCGATGAGTCTACGAATGAAGGCGCGTGCCATCGGAATGACCTGTGACGCAAATTAGGGGAAACCAACAAGCTCCTGCAGCTCAACAAGCGTGCAATGCACTTTGGTGCTCCATGTGGCTAGCAGTTCCATGAGGAATACCAGCTTATCCTTGGGGAGGCGAGCCTCCATGGCGACAGAGTCGAGCTCCAGCCCGAGGAACTCGACCTGCGTTGAAGGACTAAGTGTCTTAGCAGCTTGAAAGGAGAGACCGAGCTGCTCCCCCAGCACCTGGATCCATTCGAGTGCTGCGCAAGCTGTTGCAGTTGGAGTGGAGGAGGGGAAGATGGGCAGGAAATCGTCAAGGTAGTGGCGAAGGGCCGCGGGGATGTGACGCTGTATGATCCAGTGAAGACCCTCTGCAAAGAGGTTGAATATGTATGGGGCAGAGCGAAGCCCAAATGCAAGTACTATGTCGTACCAGAGCTTTTCCCTCCATGTGAATCCCATGTAGTGCCAGTCCTCGCGACGAACCGGGATGTGCTTGAATGCGTCGCGCAGATCAAGCTTCCCGATGAGAGAACCCCGCCCTGAGGCAACTAGGTCCTGCGCTGCTGATGTGAAGAAGTCGTATGATATGGATGCCTCCGTGTCGAGAATGCCACCGTTGACCGAGCTACCTGCGGGCCACGAGAGGTGGTTGATGAGGCGGCATTTGGTGGGGTGTTTCTTCGTGATGGAGCCCAGTGGCGACGACCTGAAATCTAGGAAGGGAGGCTCATCAAACGGGCCGTGGGCACGTTGCGAGAGGACGTTCGCGGCAATCGCATTGTTAATGGAGTCAGGGAACTCTTGCGCAGACTTGAGGTTGTTGCTTGGTTGCTCGCACTCAGGGTCTGAATAGCCAATGTTGGCGCCATAGTCTATTATGTGGAGTACCTCCGAGTAGATTACGTACATACTCGAGGTCGGGATGCTCCGCGAGATGAAATGCCCATGCCTCCTTGACCAGTGTTGAGTCGGCCTTGTGGAGACCCTGCAGTAAGCGCGGGGCAGTATTAGCACGAGGGTTGGTGTTGGGACGTGGAGGAGGTGGAGGGCCGGGAGGGAGGGGCCCTGCATGGGACAAGGAAGCGAGCAGGGGATGCAGCTCGAAGCCGCTGCGGACAACGGGCTCGTCCTCGAGGCGAGGGCGAGAATTGGACAAGTCTCTCAGGCTCGAGCCGCAGCGCCAAGGGTGCACATTGTAGCGCCGTGCTGTGTGCTCCCGCAGCCGGCCACCGAACACCTGTAAATTCTTCCGTTGGCGCAAGGAGTAGTGACACACTGCCACGTCACACAGTGGCCGAGTTGAACCGAATGCACACCTCCGTGCCCCGCGTGGTAGTATCAGCCTTGCGAGAGGGGCCAGATGCTTTGACCGTATAGAGTCCTGGTTGGTAAGGCCTTCTTGATCTGTCGCGAAAGTTGCCTGTAGAAGCTTGATGTCCATAGGCGGGGACAAATGAGCGTCTTCTCGTCAAAAGCCTCCAGAACTCTATCTGGTCCTCCAAGGAATTACGGATAGACTCGCTCGCTTAGCATCGCTGTGGTAAGTGAACAAGAACTTCGGAACTCGGGTACAGAGTTTGCCGGTGCATGTGACTTATCCAGGCTGTCCGACATCGGCGGGTTGCCAGTCCCTCCCTCGCTGCTCTTGCCTCAACCACCACGATGGTCTCTCCTCCAAAGCCCTGGGAGAGAAATGGTGCCGCGTCTTCAATGGCGGAGGCGCCCGTAACACAGGCAATGCCTTTATCATCTACAGCACCAATAGCTTCGTCATCTCAGATACCTACGGTACCAGAGCGGCCGGCACTGCTAACACAGCCAGCCTCAACAGTATCCCCCTATTCAACCTATGGTGCTTCTCCATACTCTAGACTAGGCACAACCTATGGCGGTTATGGTGGCGCTGGTTCCTATGGCTCAGCCTACGGCGGATATGGCGGAATCGGTGGTGTGGGGTCTTACGGTGGAGCGTACGGCGGAATGGGAGGTTACGGAACCATGGGATATAGCGGATATGGCGGAATGGGCATGGGTGGGATGGGATATGGTGGGATGGGTATGGGAGGCATGATGGGCCCAAACGGCATGCCGATGGATCCCAATAACCCATCTCTCACACAAGCGCTCGAATCTACGACCCAGAACACCTTCGCGCTGCTGCACTCTATCGTCCAAACATTTACTGGAGTCGCTCAGATGCTCGAATCTACATTCATGGCGACACACTCCTCGTTTTTCGCCATGGTCGGCGTTGCTGATCAATTCAGCCAGCTTCGCAACGCCCTCGGGAGCGTCCTTGGCGTCTTTGGTCTCCTGCGGTGGTTACGTGAGCTTGTTACCGGCCATCCAGCACAGTCTACCGGAGGCTTGAACCACGAATTCCGCGACTTCATCAACGGACGACCTGTGCAGGGCCCGCGCGGACCACCACCTAAAACATCTAAAAAACCACTCATCATCTTCCTCCTCGCTATCTTCGGCGTCCCTTACGCCATGACCAAGCTTATTCGACTCCTGCAAGCGCGTGCGCAGGCTGAAGCCGCTGCAAACGGCGGCCTCCTTCCGGGCGGACAGCTCCCCCCTCTTGATCCTTCGACACTGACGTTCGCAAGGGCCATATACCCATTCACGCCGACCAGTCAGACGGAACTTGGACTCAAGGAGAACGAGATTGTGGCGATAATGGGCAAGTTGGATCCACGGACCGGCGCGGAGGTCGATCCACGCATGGAAGTTGAGGGCGAGTGGTGGAAGGGACGCACAAGGGATGGTCGGGAAGGGTGGTTCCCACGGAAGTTTGTGGAAGTGCTAGAGCGAAAAAAGCCTGAAGAACCCAAGAAGGCTGTTTAAGCCACAATCTTGGGGTTTTGATTTGGAGGGCATCTACTACAGTGTATTTGTTCCCCGTATCCCCTTTGCGCCACATTCGCTTCACTCATCTCTGGTATACACTTCACGCTATGATTATTGGCTTTCATATTTTCTATACTGGACTCCTTTTGGTGTGTAGTTTCCAGGTCCAGCCGTAGCGTCGATCGCGACCTTTACATTGCTCTGCCTCCAGATGCATAAGATGCATTGCGGGATTGCAGCGCCGCTTTTAAAACCAGGCCATTCGATGGTGAACCGGTGATAGTACACCAGAAAGTCACTGTAGTCTCCAGATATCCTCATGTGAACACGGAATAATTCGCAAAAGATAATTCGTTGACATTATCTCAAACTCAACCTTATGGTGTCGATCACCTCCGTGGAAACAGGTCAAGACATGTAGTCATCGAAATATACTTTATTCGTCTCTCGAGGCACACTGGGAAGACAGCAGTTTCTCGTTCTAGAGGCAATTGGTATAATTAATTTGCCTCAGTCGATCCTTCATTTTGGGCTGAATCCATCTCCACAGAGCTTAGTAGCAGCGCCAACAGCACTTGAGCAACTGCGACTCCCGCAAGAACGCGGCACCCTATCCGCCACGCATGCACGTATGCTTGGACCACGACCTCCCTTGGTACTCCCGGAGGCGTATTCTCCACGAGCTTCACTACATCGTTCAGACTCAGGCTTGCAGCGGTCGCCGCGCCGACGGAACGAACGAACGACGCTCTGAAGCTGTTGTTTATTACTAGGGAAAAGAGGGATAAATACTTGGCAATACAGAAAGTTTGAGGAGATTTGGAAGAGTATGGACGCACTGGTGCCGATGATCCCAACACCCAGGACGCCACCAAGGCTCGGAGTGGAGCCCACCAAAGCGGTGACAGTCGAGAGCTCTTTCGACGGCAATCCGGCCTGTGCGATAACCATGCTCGTTTGCGTACCCTGCAGGAATCGTCCATGATTCAGATAAATGCGGTTATTAAGTGACATGCACCAGAGAGGAAACTTACACAGCCAAAACCAAAGCCACAGATCAGAGCATAACCCACTACGCGCCCGATCAAGGCCGTTTCATCCAAGGTCGACATCAGGCCCTTTTGTGTATGAACGTCAGTAAAGGTGGGTCAGCGCTCGTCATCGACTATGACTCAGTGAAAGATGGATTAGAAAGAAAGACAAAGAGAGTGTTTAGATGAATGAATGAAGGATTGGCGGCGACGTGGGCGTCTGATGAAAGTGGGGTATGCGGATGAAACGATGATATGAAAATGAGCAAATGACCGGAGGCTTACTACATACCATGCCGACAGGAAGCACGGCAAGAGCTCCGATGAACGGGGAGCGAAGGAGCCCCGTGCGGTGCGAGAAATATGTCGAAACTGTACTCGAGATTGCTGCCATGCTGAGGAACGGGATGATGAGGGCACCGGCATTTATCGGCGAGACGCCTATGACTTGCAAAAACACTGATGAGGCGAAGAAATCAAGATAAGTTAAGGAGGATGCATCAGAGGTCGATCAGAGCGCAAGAACAAAGATGGCAACAACGCACATGGGAGATAGAAGGTCTGATTTTGATGTGAACATAGTCGGCAATTCAGAGCGTCAATAAGGTATACGCGGCGCAAGGTAAGAAAAGAGTACATGCCAGGGAATAGAGGTGAAAAAAGAGTAATGTGCGGATTACTAGATTCTCGTGAGTATGTGGAAGAGAGGCGCCAGGTCGAACACCATCACATACCGATAATAAGAGGGACATTTCTCCAGCGCCACTGCGCGAAGTATCTCATGGGGGCGACAGGCTCACGCGCATATTTTTCCGCAACGACGAACGCGACAGTCATTACTGCCGCAGCGCAAAACATGCCGATTATTGTTGGAGAACCCCATGGACGAGACTGACCGCCGAGGTTCAAAGCCACGGTTAGAAATGTCAATGCAGCAACCAGTGTCACCATCCCCGGGAAGTCAAGCTTCTCGATTTTGTTATGTATTGAAGGTACTTCCGTTGATGCTGATGAGAGAGGGGCTCCTGCACCAGTATTCCTCAGGGCCCACAAAAGAACAAAGGTAACTGATCACAGATACATGGTCAAACTGATGGAAAAGCGATTGGAACAGGGATAAGACTCACTGATAGGCCCGCAAGGGGCGTTGAACAGAAATCTGATGTAGATTTTAGAGTTAGAGAATAGACGAATACAATGTTGAACTACACACATCCATCTCCAGTTTCCAGATTTGGAAAATCCACCTCCAACAATAGGACCGGCCGCGTCTGCGACACTGAACACGAGATTGACGAAATTGAGATACGAGCCGCGTTGTCTCTCGTTTGTAAGGTCTGAGTGTGCGCAGAGACGAAAAAAAAGGCGAAGAACGCGTCGCATTAGTGGAAGACTTGCAAGGAACATGTCGCGAAACATACGCGAAACCAAAATAGTAGCCAGCGAGAGCAAACCAGCCCCGCCAACGCCGCTGATGAGTCTCCCCACCACAAGTTGTGTCAGGTTGCTGCTGGTGCCTGCTATGATGTTACCGACGATAAAGACCCAGACTTCAACGACGAGCAATCGCTTTGCCCCAACAGCGTCCTTGATTCAAAGAGTGAATTTCATTCAACATCTACAGTGAATTGCATACCGCGAGGCGGCCAGTGATAGGCTGGAATACCGTTGTCGTTAGAAGGTATGATGTAGTGATCCAGGTAAGTGATCCTGTTGTGTGCAATGCGGTGCCGATCGTTGAGATCGAAGTGGCCACAATTGTTTGTTCTGTTCAAAAATTTGAATACCGTCGTTTCAAGGTCTGGTGCTCCCTGGCTTACCGATAGCATACAGGAAAGAAGCCAGTCCCAGACTGAAAGCACGCGTTACGTTAGTTCTTCCATTTTGAGCGAAGATATAGTTACGACCTTAACAAGATGACGATGATTTTGCCTCTCCGCATATCATTGAATTTAACATGAGGATGGTTTTCGGCCCCTAGCTTGACCACAGTGGTCTGATTTTTTTCAGCATCGGAAGGGTTTTGAGAACCTCCTTGCCCATCGTCCAGTGATGCAGATGCCATGGCTATATCCTAGCACGCGCTTTCCAGGCAGGATGGAGGAAGAAGAGCACCACCACAAGGGAGAAATAGCCCCATTGACATTTGACACAAAAACATGACTCAATGCACAAGCGGACCTGAAGCATGTGGAAGGGGTCCGTACACCCGGGGCCCATGTGGTGGTAAATTTGCAAGGACTTGGTGGAAATTAAAGATGAAAAGTTAATCGATGATCGTGCGATTTTCTTTTGCTATATGAAAAAATGAGACTAGTCCGCGCCCGCCTTTTTAAGGTAGAAGGGAACAAACACACGAAACATAAAGCTTGTAATATCCGTATTGCCTGAACCTTTCCTGAACATGGATAGAAGCATGGTCATGGATAGAAGCATGGTCATGGAAGTTCCAAGGTTGATTCCGCCAAATCGCAGAACCAAATTTAAAATGTTAAAAGTTCCAAGAAAATGCCGCTATAACTATATACAACGGTACGACAACCTCGCCAGCCTCGTCCTGAAGGATACAATATCATACATACCCCTCTCTCTCCCGATCTGCTCTCCCCCACTGTATGAGCCGCCCTGCGATCCTCATCAGGGCCAGCAATAAAATAGACCGTCTACATCTCCGACCCAATCCTAAAGAACCCCTTCACCGCGCCTTCAGCCTTCTAAGCGCAGGTATAATCCGCAACATATCCCTATCGAGCTCCTGCTCCCTTTGCCTGAGCTCTGCCTCGGTGCCAGATCCCCTTCTCAGAGGCACCAACCTCGTATCGCTCCACTGTTCGGTATTAACCTCCGCGCCCCAAGCGACTCCGGGAAGCACACCAGAAAGCCGCGCGTGATGGCTGTGTCCATCTGACTTGGTGCGAACATGGTGCTGCTGCGATACGTCCGAAACGGTCCTGCTACGAGCAACATCACAAGTAGGTGAAGGCACTGGCGGAGTAGATAGTGGCAGAAGTAGCCTTCCTGACAAGAATACTAAGCTTTCAGGGAATTCACGGAATAGAAGGGATAGTTACTGACCTCCGCGGTTTCTTGGCACTTCCCGGCCTGCCACTTCCACTACTGGTGTGCGACGACAAGGATTGCTCGCCGCTCTCCCGCGAATGTAAACTGGGGTTGGAATAGTTCGGCGTGAATTCGCGAACGTAGGGCACGGGGCTCGTTATATCAATCACGCTCCCTGTAGGTGTGCCCGTAGCGGTCCCAGAGCCAGAATCCTTCGATGCAGTTTGGCTCGAAGAGGCTTTAGACTTCGAGCGCTTGCGAACTATGGTTGACCCGACAGCAGTCTTCCACACGGCATCCCATGTACCCTCCTTGTTCTCCTTCCCCTCTTTGCTGCCCTTTCTCCTCAGATCCTTCCACGCCTTCTCTTTCTCCTTCTCTTTCTCCTTCTCCGGATCCTCCGCCGGGCCCCGGTACTCGAACTGGTAGGACCGAGGCTGCGTGTGCCTACGTTGCTTATGCTTCGAGGACACACCAAAATCCATCTCATCGTCCACATCCTCGTCATCGTAAATCATCTCCGGCTCCGCTCCACTCAAGTCGACTGAGCTCCGTTTGGCATACGCGATTGGGGACGGGGAACGCTCTAAAGGCTTGGGGCGATAAGAGCGGCGGAAAGAGCGGAGCTGCGAGCGGTCGCGCGGCCTGGATCGGAGTTTGGGGTGCGCATCGTCGTCTGACGATAGGAGGAGCGACTCCCTGGACGATGGGCGGGCATAGTGTATAGGTGAGGGCGTACGCGAGAGATGCGAAGCACCGTCACTGGCTCCTGCAATTATTCCCATGGCCTTCTCCGCATCGGCATCGACATCGACGTCCATGTCCGTCTCAAGAAGCGGCTTCTTCAACGGCGAGCTGGACGGTTCCGGCGGGGCACTGTGCAGCGTGAGGGTTCGCTTCGTGCGTGTTTTCGAATTTTTGAGGATCGAAGTGGGATGGCCAACGGACTGCGAGCGTGGGGAGGAGGGGGGGGGAGTGTGGCTGGCAGACCGGGTGGTGACTGTGATCCTGCTCACGCTCGTGATGGCCGGCTCCTCTATGATCTTTGCAGGTGGGAGTGCTCGGCTGATGATCTTGACTGGCGGGAGAGATGGGATGCGAGGGGAGGCTCGCGGGGAGCGGTTGCCATTCGTGATAACGCTAGCACTAACGGAGGTGCGGGGTGTCGGAGGATTGCTGGCACTAGAGCCCCTGCGGGAGCCAGGAGGCGTTATAGGACCTCCCAGACCAGAGCCTGAGCCAGAGCTGCTAGGCAAAGGAGCGGAGTTAGAGCCGCTTGCCAAAGGCGCACGGCGAATGGGGCTTGTAGCGCCGCGCGAGCGGGAACCCGACGCTTCTGCAGACTGATCACGGGTCCGAGAGTGCGAACGGGGCCGGGGGAGCGATCTCGGTGCAGAACCGGAACTCGAACCTGATGATGATGCTCCCGATCCGGAAGCATTTGCATTGGACCCAGAACCTGATGCATGTACGTTGGAACCCGATCCCGATGCGTATGCGTTCGATGTTGACGCTGAACTTGATCCTGATGGGCTCGTAGGATGGAGGTCCACTGGGCGTGACGCCCAGCTGGTGGGAACAGCATCGAAGGGTGAACGTACAGCGCTGGTGAAACCCGCGCTAGAACTGGGGCTTGTCTTAGGCCGTTTGACACGTGGAGGGCGGGGGACGTACGGTGGTTGGAGATGAGAAGATAATACAGCGGCTGAGAGAGGCGCTGCTGGTATAGGCGCTGGAGACGCTATTACTGGTGCAACAGACACAGACACAGGTGGGATACGTGGGAGGGGACGGGGACCACCCAGTCCCGGTGTTGCTGCCGTGGGAGGGGCAGCCTGTGGAGTGGGAGGAAGTACGGGAGGAGGTGCGGGTACAGGGGCAGGAGCGGAGGAAGATGACAACGATGACGATGTGCCAGGGCTCTCTGTTGGATCAACAGCCATAGATTGATAGCGTACGCCCACAGTCTGCGGCACCGTAGTGTGTGCCCTGGGCCTCGACGAACCCGCTAAAATCACCCTCGAAGGTGGAGGGCGAGGTTGGGGCTGTACAAGAGTCGGCGGTGCTGCTGCTGCTGCACGCATGGCAGCACTCTTGCTACTCTCTACTATGGGTCCCTGGGTGATGGAGGCTGGTGGGGCCGGGAGCGGTCGCGGGTGGGCCATTGAGGGTGTCTGTGCCTCGTGGTGAGGTTGAACAACGGATGGCGGCTTTGGAAGACTTGGTCTGTTGGGTAATGATCCAATCTCAAGCCGTCCTAAAGACGGTTGACGTTGCTGCGGTGGTGGTGTGCGACGAGTCAAGCTGACTTGACGAGGCCTCGGTGTCAGCGAGGGTGGAATTATGGGAGGAGGTTGTAGGATAGCCATCTGTGCAAACTCGTCTGCTGAAGATATGGTAGATATAGGTGACGATTCAGGCACTGAGTCCGGCAACGTGTCGTCCGTATTTTGGCGCTTTTTAGCGAACAAGCTGAGGCCTCGTTGCAATGGGTTGAAGGAGCTGTCGTCGGTGTCGAGCTGGCGCAGAGGCTCTGGGAAGCCCGAGACCGACAGCGCCATGGTGGGACAAGGAGGCTGATGGCAAGAAGACGTTCAAATCAATCTGGTTGCCCTCTTTAACCCATTCGAGGATATTCTGTACGCGATACAGATTTGATTCGTATCAAGCGAACGGCCTCCCAGCGGGGCAAACCAAAAAATTCAAACCATTACCAGGGCATCAAACTTACATCAAAAAAGTCAATCAAATGAGTGATCGCCACATCACCGGTCCCCGAGACTAGCATATTGGAGTAGCCCCACTGCCTCCATCCAAGGTTTCTCCTGACTATTCGCAGCGGCTGTCTATCACCACACAAACTACACGCAGCCCAAAGATCGCCGGGATAACCACGGTCCCTATTCAAGGTCACTCCTACGCAGATCCTCTCAGGGTCCTGCTGACAAACACCCCACTCCTGATTGCCATGGATTCGGGCTATCAAGTGACCGGCTGTTGCTCGTCCAAAAGAGGGCAAATGCGATATAAAGGAGGAATTCTTTGTACGATACGCGGACGCCCAACATGAACAACGGTACAGCGAGTATGCACCGCGAAGAAGAGATGAGGTGAAACGCTGATCGTACCCCTACAATGTTGTATGAAGTCTTGCATTCTCTTCGGTTACAACAACGAGGGTGATGGAGTTAAGAGGAACCTGGAGAAGAAAGGAGGGATTGTAGTTCCAAATAGCACCATTGGCTGATCTGGGGACCAACAACAGTTTGGGGGCAGACTCAGAGCGAGTTGGAGTTAAGTTTAGATTTGCTATCTTTGACCCCCCGCAGATGGATAAGGGACTAACAAACTTGAGAGAAGCGTACATAACCTAATGTCCCAATTTTAGAATGCAATGCCAGAGCACGGCCGTCCACGATCCAGCCGTGGATGAACCCTTCCAATTGCAGTGTCCGACATCTTTGTGGCGGGCGGATGACAGATGCGAGAGCAGGTCATGCTAACCGAATACAGCTGTTGTCCAGTGATCACTGCGCCCGTCACCGGCAGTGGAAATGCCATGGTACCCGCATCCACAGGATGCTGGCTCAACGCCAATCGCACCGGCATCGCAATAGACAGTCTCCAGCGGCCAGATCACAGAGTCAAACCTTCGCCATCGGGCAGGGTCACTTGTCGATGACCGATCCAGACAGATAGACGTCACGAGAAGGCAAATCTGACAGAGTTGAGTCACAATCTGCAACTGGGAGTTCGCCGGGGCCATGAGGCAGATCCCCAATCCAAAGTTCCAAAGTTCCAAAGGTCACTTGCACCGAAGGGGAGGCCATTGTAGAATTCAACCGAGATCGCCGTCTGAGGAGCCATTGTATCGTGCGATTGCAACAACAACAACTGAATGCCAGAAATCCGCATCGACGCTTATGCATCAGTTCAGTGTTCGTTCGCAGGAGATCACAGCCCACGTCGACGCGCACATGGCAGATGCGAGGTTGAGCGGTCGTGATAATCGAGATAGTCATGCAGAGGCGACTGGCGAACTCGGCAGACGAAGAAGGCAGAAAGTTCCATCGCAGGTAGGTGATGATGACTATGGGCGTCTGTTGCAAAGTGGTATCTAGGTCGTGGCAGTGGATCTCATGCGCGCTACAAGGGTACGTGTGATCACGGATGTGGGCCCCTGAGAGTAAAGCAATTGCCTGCGACTTGATGGTACGTTTTGGGGCCACGAGGCAACTTTCAAGGCCGTACTATAGATGGATCCTGATGAGTATGTAGACGCTAGTTGGAATGGAGTCTCGTGCTCCGTCAGTTTGAGATTTCGGTTCACGTAAGATGAAGTGCGTGTGAGATCAGTGTGCAGGAGCAATACGCGATGCTGGAGCCATACTGGAGTTTGTGGAGAAGATTTTTATCCGGTGACGGTGGTGGTGGCCAATGTCTGTGGCGCACAAATTTTGGCAGATGTGTCCATGGGCTAGCCGAATCGAGGTACGAGGTATCCCGGTCCTTGCTGCAGATGGGAAGTCACATAGATACAACGAAGGTGGCACTACACCAGGGTCCAAGAGATAGTGGAGAGTTGTTCGCTTGGTGATGAGCCGGTGACGGTGACGTTCCTTGCAGCCAAAGAGGTTTAACATGTTTAATGGCGTCGAGTAGGCTTACGGATCAGCTGAGGCTCATGGTACGTGGGTGAAGCTTGAAGCTGAGAAGACTGGAGCCAGTGACAGTATTGATGTCAATATGGTAACCAAGCTGTCGGGTAAATCTACCTGTTGACTGTGCCCATCGACATGAATAATGGACAACATATATGCGCAGCGACATGGTGCTCGCTCATACCAAACGTGACCACTGAACAGCCTCAGCGACGATTGGTGAGCCATAGTCAAACAGAGTAAACCATTCCTGACACATCCGACGAAAAATCTACCTGGGCCTTGTTCCTATCCAAGCCAGTTCGGAACCTTTAAAGTGACGCTTGTATTCCCGTAGGACGTACCGAATGCGACGGTGAGATGTTGCAGATGAAACCGGTGAAGGCGATATGAAGAAGGGGAACATCATATGAGAACGGTTTAAACAGGCCGTATGTTGCAGCACGTTGGCGCGAAGAGCTGACTAAGCCCGGTATACCTTTTGTTGCCCAGAACCATGATCACCATAAAATGTTGGTGTCGCTGTACGGTGTTGTCTGGCCTTGCCTCTCTGTCTGTCGACCCTCACAACAGCAGTTAAAATGTCGCAGACCAGCGCCCCGCTACCGTCTTTGACATCGACGAAGATTTCAGACACTGCCCCCGCTGGTTTACTTACAATCACCCAGCCGCCCTCAACCGCCACGTCCTACTACAAAATCGCGCCCAACAACCTCGTTACCTTCGGCTGGAACTTCTCCTATGTCGTCGTTCCGCCCACGCATCTTACCGTGCAGGCTGTGTGTGAGAATGGCAACACCTACCCTGTGGGACCAACGGATGGTATCATCGACGGAACGGCCACTGAGGTTATCTGGGATCTTTGGAACTACCAGCAGAATAATCCCATCCCGCTGGCGCCCAAAACGTATACGCTGAATATCTGGGATGAAAGAGGTCCTAGCGCGGGCAGGGCACCAGGGCGCCTTCAGGCAAATTCGGGTCTAAAATTTGCCATGTACACTCCCGAGCCTTATCTAAGTCTTGAAGACGGTGAGTGGTTCTGTACTCTTAACCCCTTTGATTAGGCGTGCTGAAGGAGGGTTGTGTCTTTGTGAATAGGCTGGCAATGCACGACATGTAGTGCTGCATGGTCGACGTATGCTGCGAACCCTCTCCTCGTGAGCATGTGCGCGACAATCCTTGTCATGTTTCTCTCTGGATTCGGACTCCTCAGGCACTGGCGTTAATCTTCAGCCCCATACTTGACGACTTGACATTTGACCCGCAATCCCGCTGCAGCGACCCCACAGAGACAGAGACAAGGGGTATAATCGACTCTTGCTCTCATTATAATAAACGGGATGGGCCCACCCGTTACAGGTTACATCTTATCACCACTATGACCACTAGGACGATATCATTATGACATCTATCAACATCCGGACTATACTTGCACTCAACTTCCATACGAACCATCCTCTGCTCAAAAATTTTCATGATATCTATACAGCCGAACTATATTTGCATACCACCAGCATCCACCACCCACGGACCACTTACTATCCTCGCGTTGTTGTAATGTACTCGTATGTTGATTTCTATCGTTCGTTTGTTGTTTTCACTGTTCACACGCCCCACTCATATGTAGAGTACATTCGAAGAAGTGGTAATACAAATGATATGGGAACGAGTTCAAAATTCTGAAACACGGAAGGCAACACGCGAGCCTGAGAGCACATGGCGGCCTTGGTGAAGGAGGAGCTGACTAAGCCCGGTAACACTTGTCGTTGCAATGATCATGAAAATGTCGGAAAACAGTGTTGTCTTGTCTTGCCTCCCTTCCAACCTCTCTCACTGTCAGCACCAATGGCGCAGACTAGCCCTCCATTAACGTCCCCGACGACGACGCGAATTTCGCCGACCGCCCCCGCGGGTCTTCTTACAATCACCCAGCCCCCAGCAACTCTCACATCCTACTACAAAATCGCACCATCCAACCTCGTTACCTTCGGCTGGAATTTCTCCTTTGTCGCCGTCCAACCCACGCATCTTACCGTCCACGCCGTCTGCGAAAATGGCAATACCTATCCCGTCGGCCCGACGGATGGTATAATCGACGGAACGGCCACGGAGGTCGTGTGGGATCTGTATAGTTACCAGCAAAATAACCCGAATACTCCGCTGGCACAGAAGACCTATACGCTAAATATCTGGGACGATAGAGGTCCTAACGCGGGTAGAGCACCGGGGTACCTCCAGGCGAATTCGGCCTTGAAATTTGCCATGTACTCTCCTGAGCCTTATATCGGTCTCGCAGACGGTGTGTTGTTCTTCTTGCTATTCGATCTATTTGTGCTTAAAAATGGGTGTCTTTCTTCAATAGGCTGGGAATGCACAACATGCAGCGCTGCATGGTCGACGTACGCTGCGAACCCTCTCCTCGTGAGCATGTGCGCAACGATCTTAATTGTATTCCTCTCCGGCTTCGGGCTCCTCAGGCATTGGCGCTGAACGGACTTTATCCTTTGGCCCGCTCAAACGATGACCACGATATCGCTGGATAAACTGGCGACCGTTCCCTCTACAATGGCAAGGGTTATAATCGACTCTTGCTCTCATTATAATACACGGCCTACTCACTACAGGTTACATCTTATCACCACCACAATCATCACGACAAAAGCATCCTATTATTATCAACATCCGGACTATACTCGCACACATCTCTCCACCACCTACCATACGAACAGGCTTCGGTCAGAACTACCCCCTTGCATTGTTGTTGATCTCCGTCTTTCGTTTTAAATGTAGACACCCCCTTATTCATATATACTGCCAGACTATCTAGACAAACGCTTCTGCCGCTTTCTGCCGTTGTTTCTGCTTTCCTCTTCCTCATCAAAAGTCTTTTTTAAGAAGTTCAAGCAGCTGACTAAGCAACATTGTCGTTGTCAGTGAACGGCGTTGTTTGCCCTTGGCGTTTTGCCACTGTCCTTTCTAAGTCAGTCCTCTCCGTCCTTAGTCTCGCTCAGCAACAATGGCGCAGCCAGCGCAACCAACGACCAACCCTCCCTTATCTACCACATCCATTACCCGCATACCCATCTCTGCCCCTGCTGGCCTGCTCACAATCACCCAACCCCCCGCAACCCTGACGTCCTACTATAAAATCGCACCCTCCAACATCGTCACCTTCGCCTGGAACTTCTCCTATGTCCTCGCCACACCGACACATCTCACCGTCAAGGCCGTATGCGACAACGGGAACACCTACAACGTTGGACCCACAGACGGTGTGATCGACGGGAAGGCCACATCAGTGGTCTGGGATCTGTATAGCTACCAGCAGAACAACCCCAATACCCCGCTGGCGCAGGAGACGTATACGTTGAATATTTGGGATGATAGGGGTCCTGGGGCGGGCAGGGCTCCGGGTTACCTACAGGCGAATACGGGTCTGAAATTTGCTATGTATTCTCCTGAGCCGTATACGAGTCTCGCGGACGGTGAGTTGCTTTATTTTTTCTCTTGTATGATTCAGCCTCCTTAAAGAGAACCGTTACTTGTTCGATAGGCTGGCAATGCACAACGTGCAGCGCTGCGTGGTCGACATACGCTGCGAACCCCCTGCTCGTGAGCATGTGTGCGACGATCCTCATCGTATTCCTCTCCGGCTTCGGGCTCCTCAGGCACTGGCGCTGAATGGATTTTTACTCTGACCCATGCCTGACACTCGAATCCTTCCCCACGAACGCTGGTGTACTTGATGTACATATATTGACACCTACAACGATCATCACGACGATAGACCCTAGCCCCTCTTTTATGCTTTCTATACATCCGGACTATGACTCACATCCATACAAACATCCACCCCATCCACCCACCATACATACACCCTGGCCTTCGTTCCCGTTCTGCCTCTCTAAACCTACATACTCTCACCTTACATTCCGCATCGAAACTCTCTGCCTTTTGTTGTTGTTGGTTCCACGCTTACTTACTTACATATACTGGACTTCTTGGTAATACAGACAGACGTCTTTGCCGTTGTTTTCGCTTCTTTCTTTGTTCACGTTCCTCCTCTCGCATCCAGGCTTCGTCAGCGGATACTCAAGAATTCGTCGCCCATTCAACCCATCTTGTATAACTATCAGGCAACGCAGCCTCCAATTGCGGAGTGGAACAGCAGTTATTGCGTACTAGACAAAGAGTGCCTCTGGCGAAGCACACTGTTGACTCGGGGATAAAAATGCTCGTGCTGATGGCATGCTTTTTTTTAGGGCGATTTAATCACCTAGTAATATTTTGGCCCCTCCCCTATTACCTATGCATGTCTCAAACCGTGGTGCTGGCTTAGATTCGCAGGCTGGTCCTTTGTCCTTTGCTCGAGGGAATCATAACAAGCCACATAATCAAGAGGCAAGTGCAGCATTGTATGTATCTAGGCTCCCCTGTTCGACCCAGGACTCAGATATGCATCTTTGGGCGGTAATCACTTTTCATTTCTCTCCAGTTACATATGAAGTCCACATCGGAAGAAATGACATTGTCATTAATCACTAGGAACGTCACATTCGGTCGATAGGCGTCAGAGAAAGCAAGCGCATTGCGTTCGCCAGTATAAATCGCGCACAGGTGAACAATAACAATCGCGCCTGAGCCACCTCCTCTTCTCGCCCGATGACGATAAGGGTCTCTAATGCCGAGCTCATAATGTAGTTGATCCTAAAGCGAAGACGACCCATCAACAGCGTGTCCTAGTAACAAGCTGAAAAAACCCCTCCCTGAAGCAATAACCCACGACATGCGAGGGCTCATTTGTCTTGAGTGCAGTCTTGACCACGTCGGGATATGTCGCCCAGCAAAAACGCCAGCTCGTGGGCTTTGGGCTCGACGAGGAGGGATGTGTCGATGAGGCTTGAGTCGGTGCGGAAGACGAGTGCTGGAGCTGCTTTCAGGGATGGAGGAAAGGCGAATGTGGGCGTATTGCAGGTAAGCACCCGTGTCGCCTTCGAACGGAGTCGTTCGCTCCAGATTGAAGTGGTAAGCGTGTATCCTATCGCACGAATCAAAATAAGCTCGAGTTGGAGGTAATATATCACGAACCGTTTCGCCTGCAATATCCTGGATCTTAACGCACATCATTCCGACCTGATCACTAATATACGAAGGGCCGTTGATCTCCTTCGCCTTCTCCTCGTTCTTCATCATCTGGATCGACATCGCGTCCCTACTCGCGTCAAGAATATCCTCGAGGAACTTAACTTCGCCTTTCCGCGTGCTCATTCCGTGGATCTTGCCGAAATTGACATGCTCGAGCTTGTCGACGAACGGTGCGCCCATGGGCGAGAGGATCTTGAAGAACTGCGCAACGTGCAGGTCCTACTGGTCCCCGATGACGTATACCATCTTGTCAAATTTGGATTCCTTGTATCACTGCAGCGCGCCGGCGACGTCACGCGTGATGTAGACCGTTGTGCCATCTATGCTTCGTGTCATAAGGGTGCGAATGGAAGGACATGGACATCATGATCGCGTACCGCCTTTTTGGACGACGGGTTTACCCATCTTCCATTCCGTCAAATCGACAGCGAGTACCAGAGCCCCAGCTGGCGCGTCCTCCTCCTCCTCATCCTCAACCGGCGCCCCCTCAGAGCCCGCTTCCGCCTCCGGACCTTGTTTTACGCGGCTCTCAGACTCTTTCGCGGTCTTAGTGGCCAGCATGTTTTTGGTTTTGAGCATGATAGCCAAATTGATGCCCTCCGATTTAACGAGGGACTCGCCGCCATACACGTCCAACTTGACGTTCAGACATTCGTAGACTTTCTTGTAGGCCTTGATCGACAGCGCGCGGAACCTGCTCCACAAGGCTAGGACTTTTTCGTCGCCTGGAACAAATGTCAATGAGGGGTCGATGATCCCGACGCGCCACATACCATCCTCCATCTTGCAAAATACCTGCTTAGCCTGCTCGTTAGTGGGGGAAGGTCTGCCTGGATTTGCTTCGGTTTCTGGTGTAACATCCTTGTTAATTGCTACATAGATGCTAAAGAGGTGCATGATGGCGTTGTCGGTGAGAGAGGCCTCGGATCCGTATCGCTCGAATCCGACCACAAGCAAACCTGTCGAGAACGTTCAGCACGAGCACATACACGTTATACACGGAGTGCTCGCCGAATTGCTTGCCCCAGTCGCCAAGGCTGTATTTAGATTTGAGCCTACTACGGAGAAGCAAGGATGTGGGAGACATACTAATTTAGCCTGACGACATTCCATCCATTCACCTCATACAGATTGGACAAGAAAGTTCCGATGATAGTACTTCGAAGATGCCCGGCATGGAATGGTTTTGCGATGTCGGGCGATGAAAGCTCGACCACGACTTTTTGGCCTTTTCCGGAGTCGTTCGTGCCGTATGTACCGTGCGGGTGGGCCTCTGTAGGCTGAGAGACCTTAAAGATATGATCTAACGACGATCGAATCAAATTATTTGTGTGGCACCGGCAGTGCGCGAATATGCCATCCCCGACGACAGACTCGACGTAGTCGTCTGCTTGAAACTGGGGTCGCATTAAGAAAGCTTGAGGAACACCAAACGCTACAGAACTCGGAAACGAGCTTTTGAACTAATGTAAGAGGCTTTTCTTTCAGGCAAAATCGAGGCACGCGGCGGCACGCCAACAGTCAACTTGTCGCTGCCTTCCTTACTCGGCGCCATCCAAGGCCAATTCAAGTGCGATGCCGAGAGATCGTGATACATGGTGTGCGATAGAGAACCTAGAAGAGTCTATGATGGTTTGTAAGACGGTGCTCATGGCGTTCTGGTTCGAGATTCAGCACGTACTTTGCGTGCTGTCAAGATAAGATAAGATTAACTAGAAGAATCACAGATATTAATATTGCGCGTCGCGTCGCTCGGCTTCATCTCGCTAGGAAGAACTGGTGTCCCCTACAGGGCCCCACCACGCTATTCATGGTCCGGAAGCAGCGACGTCCAAAAATACACATTTTGAGATTTGAGATAACAGCTGTCTTTTTGAGCATATGTGAAACACAGTCGGCACTCTCATGACTCGCGCCCCAACGGTACTTACGTGCCAGGACTCTATTGGAGGGAATAGTAATATCACAGTTACAAGGCGATATATATTAATACTTTCTGCACACGATTATGACAACCGCACATAGGAAATAACAGATCGTGATCGCTAGATGACATGGAAAGTTGTCGGTGATGAAGAACGCATCCTTGAAATCCGACTCGGAGGGCTCAAACTATTATAGCCTGCCATATAAGCATGCATGCCAATTGTCTTTATCATGTGCCATCGTTTGTTTCATGCGGTAGCTACTTCGACATCTTCGAAGACCTGAAGTACAGTCAAATCATCAGGTAAGTTTTCACAGCGACAAGATCCTGATTGGGTGCTGGCGCTTGTGGTTCAAATATAACACATACTTGTCGGTATACAATCAATCCTCCGTTAAGATCGACAAAGATGTCAGCCCAAATGGCAAACTGACTGCAGGTTTTTCACAGAAAAGGCACGATGCTCGTATGGGCCCTGGTTAAGAGTCTCCACATAGACGAGTCGGACATGAGCACATGTTATATAAACAATTCAATGTCAAGCCGCAAATGTGGAGTAACTCGTGCTCGTCGTCATGGGTTTTGGTGTGGCCAGGAATTATACATACATGTAGAGCCATGGGACTGTCCAGTTTCAGTGTTCATTATATGGATGTATGTAGAACATCATGCAATGTCGAGCCGGTGCAATCGAAATTCAACAAAAATAGTCAGACACGACTCGAGCATGTCCAATTAATCCATACGCTCCGACAACGCAATAAACCGCACAAAAGACCGGGCAAATCGTCCTCCTGTAGCAGATCGAAACTCGTATAACTTGCCAAACAAACCAAGAGACAGTAGTGGCAGATATCCTTGATTGAAACCAGCCCACGCAAGGCATCTCGAAGCAGGGGCAATTCACCGGTTCCGAGTCTCAAGGTTGAGCGTCGTCATCGGAGTCGCGTTGTGGGCAGTGCGTGGCGTCGAGTCAGCCCTTGGCAGAATTGCCGGCTGACTCATACTGATCTCGGTGATAGAAAACTTTGCAGTTTGACGGTCTTGTCTTGCAAACCACATCCATTCACTTTATTCTTCACAACTTTACAACTTCACAGCTCTCCTCGCATCACATTTGCATGGACGCAGCCGTCGATATACCCGCCAGTTCTACTCAGGATACCATATCACCGACGGAGCGGAAACGACCTCGTCGGATTAGACAACGCAACGCCCCTAGATCGGCAGCGGAATCATCGACGGATCCTCGAGAGAACGAGGTTCAGAACCGTCAGAAACGACCCAGCGGACCCCCCAGAGGAGATGCTGGACGCCAGGCGCGATCGAGCCCTTCGAGCTCTCGCCCTGAAGCGGGGGTAGATACCGGTGCGATTGACTCAAAAAAACGAGACTCGCGTCCGAGAAATCCTCCGAGACCTCGAAACACTGGCAATGTGGCCGGTGAGACGACGAAAGATGAGGGAGGCAGGCAAACGCCTCAATCATCAAATGGAGCACCCCGACGTGGTGCGAAATTCGGTGCAGGCTTGACAGTGTCGGGATCAACGCCTGCGCCCAAACCTGCCAGATATCGGAAGAATGCTGCGCCCAGCGGACCCATAGGAGACGATCTGACTTCACGTCTTACCCACGATCTGCGCACTGCACCCTATCCGGATTGTCCTATCTGTTTCAATTCGATTCACCCTGCCCAAAGGACTTGGTCATGCTCGCCATCTATCCCAGTCATCAGGCCGCCCGACGAGGAGGGCCAGGAGCAGCAATACTGTTGGACTACCTTCCATGTGAAGTGTATCGGGGAATGGGCATCAACGAATGTCAAAGCCATCGCGGATGCTTGGAGAGCCAGAGGTGAAACTAATAAGAGAGGAGATTGGCGATGCCCTGGATGCCAGGCGAAACGGGAGATTGTGCCCTCTGGATATTGGTACGCCCCTTTGTACTACCGTTACATGTCATATCTAATTCCAACCTACAAAGGTGCTTCTGCAATTCGACCTCCGAGCCACAACCACCTCGTCTCGCAACCCCTCACTCGTGTGCCAATCCGTGTTCGCGTGTTCGCGAGAGTGGCTGCGGACATCCATGCCCTCTAGAGTGTCATCCAGGCCCTTGCCCGCCCTGCCAGGTGACGACTCGTTTGGAATGCTATTGCCCGCAAAAGAAGATCATGGCCTTCAGGTGCGGGATAGACAAGGGTCGGGGGCGCAACCTTTCGTGTGGGAGTGTTTGTGGCCGGAAGCTTGGATGTGGAAATCATGTGTGCGAGCAAGTGTGCCACGATGGACCCTGTGCCAAGTGCGCTGTGAAGGAACAAGTGAAGTGTTTGTGTGGTGGTTCAACGAAGGAAGTTGGTTGTGGAGAGGGTGAAGAAGTTCAATGTGTAGATGAGAAAGGAGAATCTTGGGCTGGACGATACGAGTGTGAGCTCGAATGTCAGATGTACGCATTTCATTCTTATCTAATCCGACGCTGTGTTAACACCCTCTTAAAGCTCCTTCGATTGCGGCTCTCACGAGTGCGAACAGTCATGCCACCCTCCTCACCCGCCTCAAGCCTGCCCTCTTTCCCCCTCCCTTATCTCTACCTGTCCCTGCGGTGCCCACCCCATAGCTCGATCGGCCACTGATCCCCTCCCAACAACGATACCCACCACCTTCCGCGCACGTTCATCCTGCTCTTCGCCTATTCCCACCTGTTCCTCTCCCTGCAGCAAGCCCCTCGCAAGCTGCGACCACGCTTGTGCCGCCCAATGCCACGTCGGTCCCTGTCCACCATGCAGCGTCCCAATTGTTCGTCCCTGCCGCTGTGGCACGACTTCGCGCGGTGTGCCATGCGCAGCGCTCCGTGACTCGACCGAGATCCTCTGCGACAAGCCTTGCAAGGCGCTCCGCGCGTGTGGGCGCCATGAATGTCGCCGCTTGTGCTGTCCGCTGGCGGTGCTTGCATCTGCTACGAAGAAGGGGAAGAAACGTGCGGTTGCCACAGAGCAGGAAGCTGGCGTTGGGGAAGAACAGGGGGGCCTGCATGAATGCGATCTTGTTTGTGGAAAGTCGTTGGGGTGCGGGCTTCATAAGTGTGAGGAGAGGGATCACAAGGGTGTGTGCCCGCCTTGTTTGAGAAGCTCTTTCGAAGAGGCGAGTTCATTAATTATGTGCGCTTATATAAACGCTGACTGTGGATGTTGACTGCAGATGGTGTGCCATTGCGGTCGTACAGTGTTTGAGCCTCCGATTCCTTGTGGCACACGGATGCAGTGTACACACCCTTGCTCACGCCCGGCGCTTCCATGTGGTCATCGAAGCACGCATATGTGCCATGAGGACCCGACGCCCTGCCCGCCCTGCCCCCATCTTGCGTCAAAGCAGTGCGCCTGCGGAAAGAAGATGGTCAACAATGTCAAGTGTTCGTTGGAGTCCGACAAGGTATCTTGCGGTGCGGTCTGTGGCAAGTGAGTAGCGCCTGTATCCTGCTACTACACGATCGTGACCTGGCCTTCTTCTTTTTCTTCTCCTGTAGGCTGATGGATTGTGAATTCCACACTTGTGAACGCCTATGTCATGGAGATCCGTGTGGGCCATGCAAGGCGCCTTGTGAAAAGCCACGAAAGCTCTGGTACGTTCCAACCAATGTCTAGTACATGTTAAACGTATCATAATCTGATCTCGTTGCAGCCTTCCACTTGGCCACCACTCGTGCACGCGACCATGCCATGTCCCAGCAAGCTGCCTCGAAGACGATCCATGCGAGGCCCTTGTCACTATCGCCTGCCCTTGCGGCCGCCTCCGCCAATCCGTTTACTGTGGTCGCTGCACCACAGCTCGAGCGGGACGCCAGCAGGCCGCACCGAAGTGTAATAGCGACTGTGCTATTGCGCAACGTAATGCAAAGTTAGCGGACGCGTTAGGAATTTCAGAGTCGAAGGATAAGACGGCAGTGGTCACGTACCATCCTGACCTCGTCGCATTTGCCCGCCTGAATGGAAAGTTCGTGACAGTGGTAGAGAAGGCATTTGATGAGTGCGTCTGCGTGTTCGTTTGCTGTGATGTGTGTCACTAATAACTTTTTCTTGTAAAGATTCTTCACATCTCAGAAGAAGACACAAATACTTCCACAGATGCCTCCAGAGCGGAGAGAGTTTGTTCGTGGCGTGAGTCCGTTTGGTTGGGCGTACTTTCCGACGATACTGACCCTTCATGACAGCTTGCTGCGGTGTACAGAATGGACACACAGATGATAGACCAGGAGCCTAATCGAAGGTTCGCTTTTAACTTTTTGATACTGGTTTGAAGTTGACTTTATGTATCATACAGTGTTCGTCTCCTCCGTCGAATAGATACGCGCATACCTACTCCACTGCTTTCCTCGACCCTCGCAACACCGGCGCCCGCCATGCCTAGCCTCGGCAAGTTGGCGGATTTGCGCACTTCTGCGACCCCCTCATGGCGCGTTGCATCTGCGCCGTCAGCGCCTAAGCCAAGTCACGCTGCTCCGGGATGGGGATCTCGCCCAGCGTCCGCTGCTTCCAAGCCGAGCGCGGCCCAGCCATCCAGCAGACCGACGACAAGCGCGACTGTGACAAGGGTCTCAAGTCCGGCCCTTCCCTTGCAGTCGCAGAGGGAAGACGGCCCTACAACTCCGACGATTGTACCCGATAGTTGGGAGGATGATCTGTAGATAATGTGATACTCCCGTTTTACGATTTGTCAGGTCTCATTTCTGGCTGCCCGGTGTTAAGGATAGTTCGTTCACGGGATCAGTTCGCCCCTAGCGTTTGAACGAACAGCACAAATCAACCAAGATCAACCTAAGTTAAACTTAAAAAGCCTAAGGTCACACAAGAAAAAAGCCACCCAAGATTGGTAGCCAAGCACTCGACGAGCTGCCCGGTGTGCGTATAAGGGGGTCATCAGGGCTCAGAAAGGAATAGGGGTGATGTCGTAGAAAATAGCACCACCATTGTTCCATCGTCCTTAGAGCGTAAACAAAATGCAAGTTTGACCCAATGTTCAATGTTGACAACAAATTAATCTTTAAATTAAATAATCCACACCTCCACTTCCAACAACAACCCATTTGCAACTACTCCCTGGTCATACTCCTGCCGTTTCATTGAATGTCGTGAGCTCGATCGTATTGTTCAACGTCCGGCTGTTGTCGCTGAACCCTGGGTCGCGTTTTATGAACCGCACGGATGGCATGTACGTGCCAACGTCGGTGATGTCGCGATAGTGGGTTGTACGAACGGAGATCAGGAGCCTGTTTGCAAAGATGCTGGATATCACGAATGCGGGGGCCGTGCCAATCTCGTTGATGGTAATCTAGGTATGTACCTAATCAGAAAAGATGTACACCATGTAAGTATTGCCAGCCGGCTTACTCGGTTATAGTACCAGATGATCAGGTTCGCTATGTAAATCCATAGAATACTGTAGGAATCAGGTGAGCTCCGTTCAAAGCGGTCGATGATAACATGACTTACGTCGCGAAGTAGACTACGGAATCTCTCGTCAGAGCCTGCATGAGGGTGCTGCCTCGCACAGAAGCACGATGCTGCCACGCCTTATACACAGCCAAGGAGAGCAATATACTCTCTATAACAAGAATGGCAGTCCAGTAGTAAACGACCCAGTGACTACCATCCAAAGGATCCGCATCGGCACATATTAAATTACCAGGAAATGGTTCATTGGTACCTACGACCAATGAGCGTAGAGCAACGAGAAACATAAGTTAATTCACCGATGGTGTTCTGCGGGAGACCGAATACCAAACCCATTGCTAAGGCTTCCCCAAGGGTCAAGAATATCTGGAATGCCTGACGTTAGTCCATGCCAAAATGGAACAACGGAAGGAATTACGAAAAGACCAAGAATCTTCCTATTACTTCCATACATTGCATATAGTCGCAGTTCAAGGATGACTGCAGGAGATATCAACAAAAGTAGAGCAGTTCAGATTGGGAGACATACTATGAGTTGTAATGACCTGTAGGCTCGCCCCTGTGTTTTGCCAGTGGAAAAATGTAGAACCTGTGGAGGGTCAGGATGGATGGTTTAATTAAAGAGGCGCAATGTAGACTTACACCTAAAGAGGTGAAAGATATTTTGGTCAGAGAACGAATTAGGCAAGAACGGATGGATTCGAACATCTAAACAATAACGAAGGTATCCCAGATACAGAGAATAAACTCCTGAGAGCGGACCTGCTCACCTCGAGAGACGGTTTCGAAATCATGAAGACTAACGACAAAGTCAGTGACTGCCTGATACATGTAGTATATCAGACCATGTACCAACGGCATTAGAACTTACGCAAACGACACATGTTAGTGTATGAAGATGGAACTACTCAGAGGAGACGCACATATTATATCCAAGGCTATAGTATCGTGACTTGTAGGCCTTGAGAACGCTGATAATCGTTCATCGTTTGCTGGACGTACCCAGAGGAACAAGCATTTCGCGATAGACCATCTTTGTTTCTACGGCCTTTTGAGTATATGGTATAAATAGCAAGGAGATGAGATCCAAGTTACCCAAAAGAACTCTACCTGTGTCGCAGACAGGTGTTAGAATCAAAACTAGCCTTCGATTTGACAAGAATAGTACCTCAGCGTCAAGTTGGAGGACTAGTTTGAAGTGGGTGACGTGGGTAAGCATGATCCTGTTTCGAGAATAGTGAACGCTCACGATACTCATAGCCGATGAGCGCAGCGCACGCAACTACATATTCAAAGATGAGGGTTTCAGTAGAACAACGGCAGCTACGAGCTCACTGTATGAATCCCGTTCCCACCCAGCTTGGATTAGCCCTGCAATGTTCCACTTGATTGACTCCGTCATGGTTGAAAGATCGATGCTGAGAAGAAGGATGCATATATAACGCTCCTAGCCTCCTTTTTGACCGGGTCAAGAAGCAAACGTCGTGGGCTGCTGTTGTTATCAGCCAGAAGCCTTTCATGGCTCCACATGATAACTCTATTAGCTTCACGTCGGTCCACGTCGATCACGGTAACTAAATAGCGTTATCCGAGCAAGGTCTGTTCTTGTACAGCGCAAACGAACATAGTTATGGCCGCACTGACAGAGTCGGAGAATCGAGTACTTATTGTGTGAGGTTCGTCATAATAACGTGTTCGAAGAGCAAGTTGGGATAATAGACCCGAAGCCTCCGAGTAGGGTTCTTGCTAGCACACCACGCGTCGCCTGACAGACATCAAAATGATACCAACAAAACGTTAACCACGTCGGAGGTGGCGCGAGCGCGCTGTGAAATCCGGCTGGTCGACGGTCGTTTTAAGTGTTTGCTAATAATCTTCGATATTGAATGGAAGTGGGCGTCTCCAAGTGATTGTCAATTGAAGGTATATATGAGCTGGTTCAAGTGCACGTAAGGACCAGTAGATTGTGCCGTACGTGTAAGGTTTGAGAGCAGGAATTACCCGGGTTCGGGTTTATCCGGTGCCGTGGGAACAGTCTTATCTAACGTGACTGAAATTTTGACATTTGCTCTTACCACCTTTACTTGAGCTTACCGAACTGTTGGTATCCAATAATTCCTAACGGAAGCGATCTGACGAAATGAGATAGGACCCAACGCGGTGACTTGGCGGATGAGATCACTGAAGGGGCTCGAGCCCTTGCTGACGGCCCTCACTTGTTCCACATTGATCGCACTGTGGGTCCTAATGGGTCCAGAAAGCTGTCTGCATCCCTCTTATCACTATGCAATGCCAATCCTGAACATATGCATCTTACGCCTATTATCGATCGGAGAGCCAGCTTGAGCAGGGATGGTAATATCAAATTCTCCATAAACGATCTCTTACCAGACGAAAAACATCGGGCCTCCCTTCTCCATTCGGCGGCACTTCTCGCAGTGCACGCGTTAACACAATACGGCGATGGTTTCTCGGAATATCAAGACCACCCCCTATTCAAAATCAAACCACGCCGTCCCCTCCCAGAGGCTCACAAAACGCGCATCATTCCTGTCGTGTCTACACTTGGCGCACAATACACCTCTAAGCGCCACACTGCCATAATCGAGGAAGCATACAGCACCAAACTCGAAATGGAAGAGTCTTCCTTCATTGACCGTGTCATACCGTGTATCAATGATGCCGCCACCAACGACGCCATTCGACGCGCCCAGATGGTGGAGGTTGACAATCCCTCGTTTGATGGCCTTTTCTCTCTCCAACTTGGGCCTGGTTTGAACGACATAATGCGAAAAATGGTCAAAAACGCGCTAAAGAATCACTCGCATGGCCTCTCGGGGCTCTTCGGAACTATTAACAAGTCTTACCTATCCCTTGGCAAGCCTCAGGATCATGACGCGGCTCTGAGTGCGCTGGAATCTATCGTGACGAGCTCCTTGCTTGACTGCTGGCGCATTAATTGTGGGTACCCCTCGGTTGAGAAATACGCAGCGTCCAGGCCAAAGCCAGAGGCTATTCTCGTGCTAGCCAAGAAGATCATCATCAAGCATGCAAAGCGCGTCGTGCCGCCACAACCAGACCGTTTTCCTGACGACAAAAATACTCTGCATCAAACGAGGAGGATACCAGCGACCAAGTGTACTCGAATCATCGTCTCTTGCTCCGCGACATTATCTACATCAAACTTCTCAAAGACGCAATCACGGACGCTGACTTTGGAAAAATCGAAGAGTTTTTGGGAATCATTGCAGTCTCTATGATCATTGGGAGCTGGTATGACGACCATATATGAGGAGATTTTGCATTTCCTTCATGACCTCAAGCATGTTTGGTCCGAAGAATTTGGGTACGCCACGTCCTACCGTATTTCGGCCTCCCGAATGTTTACATGCTGCTCAATCATAGAAATATTATGCGGGATAGCATGATCGCAAACTTCTTCAAACAAGGTTCAAACTGTGTGCCCGTTGACATAACGCTGCCTCAACTGGGACAATACTCCAGGGAAGGCTTTCTTACATTTTCATTTGGACCCGAGAGCTGACACCATCCCACGCCGGTAGTTCTTTTACGCGGCCCATGGATTTGAAGAACAATGACGGGTACCGAAAAATATGGGGGAAGCGATTGCCCTTATCGACATTTATGACGAGAAAATAGCCGTTCGGGACATCACTGAAAGAATGGGTGATGGCCAGTGTAGATTGATGTAGGAACACTGCTATGTAGCACTACCGGGATGCCCTGCCACTGCACCTGGCCAATCGGAAAGTGAGTGGTAACGACCAATGGCAGTGACCTGCAATGAGTCACGACCACTCAACCTGAGATTTGATGCAAATCTGATGGATGATCTCAACTATCTTGATTATTATTGACATCCTTACCAACACCGCCTTACCCATGTACATTTCTACGAAGGATCAACGTCCAACAGCGGCATGACATATGGCCATCTTTCGGGGACGTGACGGGATATATATGTAACGACGTTTCCTGGACGTGAGGGACCCATCATGCGACTGGGCCCTTTTCGTTCCTACCACCATTGACTGGCGTTCTTCCCGCTTCTTGCTTTCCTTTTGGAAGCCCTTGATCTCTCTTTCAAACCCTTATTTCTGGTTCTTCTACTTCTTGGGGATTGGGACTCTTTGCGTGGGCATCGCTGTGCGACTTCTTTCGAGCAGGTTATGTCGTTGGACGACTCTTCGAATTCCTTGTCGAGATTGATTGACCTTGTATCAAGTGAGTGTGGTTCAGAACATACATATATATATTCGATCGAACACCATTCAGGGCACGTCGCCGATGAAGAGGGGAACAGCCCAGGACTAATCAATGTCTTCGTTGCTTTCCAATTATTCGGTCTTTTTGGACTCCTCATTGTGCTTGTTACTGTCATGTGCTCGCACTCGACACCGAGGCATGCTGCTTGGTACAGCTTCGCAATCTCTTGGATGATCTCTACGATCTCGTACACTCTCCTCTTCTGGGGGGGCTACCTCAGTATCCCAATGAAAGACCCGCCATTTGCGCTTTGCCTCATCCAAGGCATCTTGGTGTACTCTTCTCCACCACTGTGAGTTGATCGTCGGAAGCGACTTGTGGCCTTCGCGTGCTAACAGCACTCGAAAGGACGGCATTCACGACACTTGCTCTTGTAGTACAGGTGTGCAAGCTGGTATCACTTCTAGACCCTGAGTGATGTCTGACAATGAGTAGATGTGGTACCTAGTGCGCTCTGTCGTTGTGACGCCAATCCAATCCAACAGGGTTGGAGGCAGGCCATCACCGATGATTTTGACAATTGTGGGTGCTCTGATTGATTCAACCCTTTTCGACTCTTCTTGACGCTGTGACAGTTGTTGATCCTCCCATATCTACTATTCGTTGGGATTCTGGTCGCCACCCTCATCGTATGTCTTGATATGCTCTGACTGCCACTGATACTGATGATCATGACACCCACAGCTTGGGCTTCGGGACCCAGGGACTGTCAGGAGGGTGACTACCAGTGGCATGTACTGCAGCTTCAGCAATAGGGTACCGTAAGTGGTTGGCTGAGCCCCGAGTCATCGTATCTTCGCTAATTTACACCAGTGGTCGGATCTCCACGCTCCTATGTGCAGTGATAATGATTCCCGCCGCTGTCTTTGAAGGTACGTTTCTTTCTTTCGTGTGTTCTCATGGAATGGATATTGATATGGAGTTACAGTACTCATATGTCGAGCGCTTCGAAAACAGTGGGCGGTGTTTGAAAAGCATCCATACGGTCGAACTATGGCGATCCGTGTGGTAGTCTTCACCTTCGTTGGACTTCTCGCCATCGCGTGAGTGCTGTTCGAGGCTGGGCACCATCAACTTATTTACTAACAGTGACGCTTGTTGACAGCCTCAGCCTCCTTTTCTTTTTTACCGTACATCACGGGGCGGCTCTAAATGTTGTGATATCATCATGTTAGTGCTACTTCCTTTCATCGCCTCGCAAGACCTGACACACCCATCAGTGCCAGTCTCCGCCGTCCTGATTTTTGGCACACAAAACGTACATTCAAGCCTCTCCACTCTTATTCACTCGCACTGATTCTAACCTCTGCAGGATGTTGTACGGGCATGGATGTTCTGGAAGAAGCGGCCTACGGAAACAACCTCTGCCAGTGAAACTAAAGGAGGGGTCTCTACTCAGCCCGCAGCGATTGATATTAAGGTTTGACAGATGTTCAGATGCTCTAGTATGTATATTATGTATATTATGCACAAGTGCTGTGGGGGCACAGCCGACAGCGAAACAAAGAGGTCGAAGTCCTTTGCCTTCTCGATAGACCTCCATTGCCCATTGCTATGAAACCCATTGCCACCGTATCAGCATCTGTACGGTCAAATGTTGTTCAGGTTGTCATTGGAATACAATGGTTCTTGTACAAGTAATGAATGTAGGCTCATCATACGGAGAAAACGCCGGGCACCCTAGACGGATTCCAAATGACGAAGGGCATTTGTGATAGTAAGGTCGGCCTGCCCACTGGACGTCTCGAAGGTGGGCCGCTGAACAAGTGTCCAGCCCATAGGCCTCAATTGTATTGATGGCAGGCGCTGTATAACCTGAATAGCAGTTGGTCGACTTGCAGGTTTGAATGACCAACAGTCCTTCATCAGATCCCAAACCTTATCTGTCATACCGCGGTTCAAATACAGCTTCTCTTTGGGTCGTAGAGGTACATCTCCTCTTGAAATCTTCACTGCAATTGACCCGTCCTTTGTATCGCCAAAAGGAGGGTTGCCAGTAAACACCTAGATCGATTACGAGATGTGTGTCAAATTGTGTATTTTGAGCTTCAATATTAAGATTACCTCAAAACAGACCATACCGAAGCCCCACACGTCACTGGGCGCCGTCGGCCTAGTGATAATGTTTTCAAGATCGAGGAGTTCTGGGGCTGGCGTGTCACCCTGACTGTGATCAGACGAGAGGGCCGATCCTCCAATGCCAGGCGCATCCGTGACGTATGAGAACCCAAAGCCTGTTAGGCATGCTTCTTGAGAGCTTGTCACAAGCACGTTCAGGCACTTCAAGTCTCCGTGAATGACTCCGTTGTTGTGGAGATACTCAAGCCCTGCAGCGACACCGACAATCTGAACAGGTAATATCATTAGTTGGACAATATGAATGCGAGGAGAAAGAGTGGGTTACCAGTCGGGATCGATCAGCATCGGGCTCTTGCTTCAAAAACTGAAGTATATGACCATTGGACAACCAAGGTGATACGAGGGCCATCCTGTTTCCCGGGTCGCCGATATGATGGATGCCGTAGAACGGAAGAATATGAGGATGCAACAGCTGGCCCCATACAACAGCTTCACGGGACAATGCCTACGTCGAGACACATCATAAGGATGTGTGAAATTTGGAAGAAATATGTACCCACCTTGTGAAGAAGACCTTGGTTCGAGCCTGGAAAGATCTTGACAACTTTCAGGCATAAGGGCCTTTCCTGATAGCCAGCCTTGTGGGTGTCTCCCCCCCCGTAGCTGGCTTTATAGATGTCATAATAAGAGCCATCCTGTCGTGGAAGGTCCTCGCGGCCTGTCACATCGGTAATGGACAAACACCGAGGATAGAGCCTCGACTTGCGACAAAGCCTAACGAGAGCTACATATAAGATTGTTCGGAGGCGCTGTAATTGCGGCTCTTGAAGTGGAGGATGATCTAACAACTAGAAAAGGCTTCATCTAAATCCAGGTGGGCTTAGCAGGGTAAATTGACGCACCTTCTGCAGCAGATCAAGCAAATCTTGAGCTGCGCCATCGCGAAGGCTGACAAAGGTTTTATATTGTTTAAAGTCACTGAAGATTTCAATAAGACGGGTGCAGACGCCGACGATTTCATAGTTGGCCCCGCTTGCTTTCAAGGCTTCTAGAAGCGAAATGCGGTGAGCAGTGGATGCTTGCACGACATATGACTCCCAATCCATAACCATGGGTTGAATTTGCGCACTATCTGCGCGGGAGACCTGTGCAGTAAGAAAGTCGGTGGCGCCGTCCATGTCGAGAAGTGTGCCTTGACCGCCATCGCCACTCTCAGGGCTCGCGTCTTGTTCACCATCTCCCGAAATTGAAGGATCTGAAGCAGGTACCGCCTGTCGTTCATTCAGTCTGTCCAACATGACATCGCCAGAAATATCGTTTCCCGTTGCATAGGGATCAAAGACCTCGGGTAGTCGAGATACTTCTGATGATGCCTGCACAAGAATTTGTATCCGTATATCGACAGCTAGTTATAGCATCAAGATAACTCTGCTCACCATGAATGAAGGGAACGTGTCAAAATAAAATTTGGTATATTCTTCGATTATTTCAGACACTTCAGATGTCGGGAAGCACCAGGCATCGTCGTGAACGATTGCGCCATCAGATTCAGATGTATTCGCCTGAGAATAAATTATGTCAATCGAGGTCGATAGAAGCTCAATCACGGCCTACCAGCTGAAGCGCAAGTAGGGCGGACGCAGGACTAAAGTCCTAAGGGACATAAATGTAATGTCAGGACATGAAACAAAGCGCAAATAATCACTTACGGGGACAGTCGCATGTAATGCAAGTGCTGCTGAAGTGCTCGAGATCGGTCCGTGGGTGATGTCGGATACTGCAAAATCATTCTGCAGCGCTTGGGCTGCCACTGACGACTCCTCTGCATGCTTGTCCAAAGGCATACCCCGAGTTTGATTCCATATGCCGACAAACAGGCTAAGGAAAGACAGCAGGTAGAGGTTCGGTGCTCCTAGACGGTACGATTTGATGAAGACAGTCTGATCGACCTTCGCAGGATCAATAGGCCGAGGGTGGCTTTTCCTATTCAGCACTATCGCTGTCGACTTATTCTCCATCGTTTGGTTGCCTACCGGTCTGCTCCCAGCTTTGATGGAGAAACCCCCCATCGAAAAAGAGAGGTCGAAATCCTTACTGCTGTCCCAATAGACCGAGGATGACCAACCCGCGGTCTTGGAGCACTCGGTCACCAGGATCATGTCACCGAAGGCCAGTGCAAAGTTATGACGCTTTGCAAAGTCGTGCCACGAAAGGCAATGCCGACGCAGATATGGATCGAGGTTCAGGTCTTGAACGACCTTCTCATTCTTCATCTGTGTTTCGAGCACAAGAACGGCTCCCTTTGTGGAAGTGCAGCTGAAACCCAAAGGGGGTTTGGAGTTCTGGTCAGATCTAGTTGATGAAGCTATGGATGAGTATCGGCTCAGACGCAACGGCTGAATGACGCACGCAGAAGGCCTTAGATCGGCAGTGAATCTGCACACTGATTTCGAGTGAAGAGGACCAGGTTCCAGCTCGTTGGGGCGTGTCCGTGGTTGGCCCAGGTCCAAGGGCTCAAAGCCATCCGGAACTCCATAAACTTGAACGGCATCGTTGTAAGGTTTGGTCGCACTGAAAAGCCGAAAGAAAGAGCCATCCCTGATGAAGCCTACATCACCAATTTCAACCGGGCTCTCGCCTACAGGAGGGTCGGGATGATATAGGGGATGACCATAGTGGGCCGCACTGAGCTGTTCAGCATACACATCATGGGGTTCAGGCATGTGCAATTTAGATAACGCAGGAATAGGCGCTCGTCAGACTGTCCCAAAAGGCCATTGTATGGGATTATTTGGATGTATAGCTGGGTGTTTTGGAGGGATAGATAAATGGACAAGTGGATATGACAGAAAGAGTCTTCCGAAGGGCAGGAGTGGGGTAGGTAAGAAAGATGTTGTGATCGACAACTGTGAGACTGTATAGCTTTTCCTGGGGCTCTCGAAAGGATCCTTAGCGCCAGCCAGCGCCTCAAGAATAGTCCAGTAGCAATATTATTGTTGGCAATAAAAAACTTTTCAAAAAAGCGTAAGTGATCTTGGACGTCCAATGCGAATGGGTACCTACATGAAAAAGAGAAGATCCTTAAACCAATACAGTGAAATGAAAATTCCGGACTGTCCTGGATTTCTTTCTCAGCTTTCAGCCCTATGAAATACGAGGAGGAGCACGCTCAGACAAAGTGTGCTTGAAGCGAGAAGTGCCAATGCAAACTGAACTTTGAAGCCAATCAATGCAATGGGACGGTAGCAGGCCATACACGATTCTTGGAGTTATTGACGCGTCAAGGATTGCCCAGAAACGAACTTCGGATTCATCGTCAAAGTAATACGTAGTGCATATAGAGGAGGCGATTTCGTGGTTAACGTTGGTTGGTGTGAAGAGAAATCTGCGGAAATTTCCGAGAAAGCAAGTCTTTCCTTGGCACTTGCGCTTGTCCAAGTCAATCTTTGACCATTTTGAATAACCTGAAGCCCGTGAAGACCACCAAGAACGACTTGAGAACGACCGTCCTTCCTCTTTAGGCGCATTCGTCACGTTGCAGTTCCACTGGCAGTGGCAGCCCAACTCCTCTAGGCTACATGTTGTCTCCTCGCGACGTCTTCACTTCCCAACCCTGCTCGATCCACCAAACTCTCAAGCAATATCCCAGAAATCATGAAGACTTGATTTATTAGAAGTAACAAGCAGAAGGTTTTGTGAGACATGCGGTAACAAAGGCTATCTGGGATTGGTGTGCACCTAATATAAGATCTCCAAAAGAAGTAGAAAATTCCATATCATTTTGAACGAGTGTCTTCAAAATCGATTTTTGGAAGAGGGTATCGAGACTGGTAGAAAATATGGAACGGAGGTACAAGGGGGTTCAAGCCTGTTAATCTCGTAGATGATGTTGCCTTAGAGCGACTGTAAATGTCGGAGGGCCGTCGTGACGGTGATATCGACATCCGCCTGTTCACCGGAAAGGTCGAATTGGGGTCGCTGGGGGTGCGTCCAATCCGCGGGCTGATGATCTACTGAGGGAAGGCGCTGCTTGATCTGAACAGCATCCGGCCGACGTTCAGGTTCGAAGAACCAACACTCTTCCATCAGAGTCCAGACGTCGTCCGTCATGCCACGGCCCAAATACACTCTCCCTTTGGGCCGCAAAGGCTTGTCGCCTCTCGAAACCTTCACCGCAATGACCCCTGTCTTTGAATTACCATAAGGAGGTCTTCCGGTGAATATCTGGACAGAAAATTGTATAAGATGTCGGTCACGGCAAAAGTAAATTGGCATTGATACCTCGAAGCACACCATACCGAAAGCCCATACATCGCAAGACGTTGTTTTTTTGCTTATTGGATTATCGGGATCGATGAGTTCTGGAGCCTCAAACCCAGGCGTTCCGTCGACAATCTGAGCAGAAGAAAGGGCTGAACCTTCCAGTCCAGGGCTATCCGTGACATACGAGAAACCGAAGTCTGTCAAGCACGCTTCACCGGAGGTCGTGACAAGGATATTGAGGCACTTCAAGTCTCCATGAACAACTCCATTCTCGTGCAGATACAGCATTCCTGCAGCCACACCGACGATCTGAAAGGTCAAGTGAATTGACAATGGAGGGAAGGCAGGGGGAGCAACTTACCAAGCGAAGCCGATCGGATTGGGGTTCCTTCTGCAAAAAGCTGTGAATATGGCCATTGAATATCCAAGGTGAGACGAGGCCCATCCGACTGTGGGCATCATCAAGATAGTGGATGCCATAGAAGGGTAAAATGTTAGGATGTAACAACTGTCCCCATACGACAGCTTCCCGAGAGAACGCCTGTGGGTGGGAGGAAGATGAAGATGATTGAGATCGCAATCAATAAATCTACACATGCCTTGTGAAGTTGGGCTTGATTTGAACCTTGGTAGAACTTGATAACCTTTAGACACACAAATTTTTCGTTGTGCTTAGCCTGGTAAATATCACAGTATTTGCCGCCCGGGCGTGGAAATTCGTCGTGACCAGTTACATCTGCAATGAAAAAACACCGAGGATAGAGCTCAGATTTTCGGCAGAGCCTAACAAGAGCTACGTATAAAATCGATCGGAGATGGCGAAGACGAGCCTCCGAGTCCTTGAGTGGAGGATAGTCCAACAACTGACAAGAGTTGACTGATGACATTGAGGTAAATCAAAGTCGCTTTGCACACCTTCTGAAGGAGATCCAGCAAGTCTTGAGCTGCACCATCACGATGAGCGAGAAACATCTCGTATTTCGTGAAGTCGCTGAACACTTCAATAAGACGGGCGCAAACGCCAGCGATCTCATCATTGACACCGTTACCGACTGCATTCAAGGCCAAGTGAAGTGTGCGGTTCAAGGCGCTGGACGACTCCACGATGTCTTGATCCCAGTTCACGGGTTGATAACCTGTCCTATCACGACCGCGGGAGACCTGAGCTATCAGAAAATCTGCGGCGCCGTCGGGCACGTCTTGGCCTTCGCCAATGGTGGTCGGATATACATGCTGGGGTTCGAGATGTGGAGGAAACTCTGGCATAACGAAGGTGTGAAGTCAACGGACGCCCGGGAGCCAGGCGCTTTGCGACTTACATATTCTGCCGTTAACGCTGTGGTGGATGCTTCTTGTATCACCGGAGTACAATATGAATAATCCTGTCAACCCGCAAGTGGTTCGGAACGGTAGACGCTCGAATTCGAGGGTCTTGATGGGGTCTTGATGATCATACAACTTGCAAACGTTTTTATTAATATAAGCACCAAAGATAATCGATTTACAGCTGAAAAGCTACAGATAATAAGACGAGTAGGAGATCCTATGTCAGAAATAAAATCACTCAACTGAAAGAATATGTTTCCTCTTAGTTTCCATATGAGTTGCGATTTCAGATACTATGAGTGCGCGTGTCCATGTCACGCGGCACTGGGGTTCCTCAACTTGAAGTTCTCCATCTGAATAACAGTTCTAAGTATAGACGTTACTGTATATAAACAGCCACCTGATCTCGACTTGGGCCGCATATCCATCACAAGGACCTAAAATTGAGTCGAAACTGAACGCATAGTAGGTGTCAATCGAGTGCGTCATCCGTCGGTGTTAAAAGGTATTTTCGGAGAGGGAAGGGTAGGGAAGGGTACCGTGAGAACAGTGTGATGAATTTGTCTTTTCCCAGCCTAATTGAGTAGCTGTAGGATGATGACTCCTACAGCTCTGGCAGGGGTCAGTTATAGCCATTCACGAAACAATCCTGTCGCTTCCAACCTATCTATCTACAATTTCAAATTGACAGGAAGAACATACTCAAACATACCATATGGACGACTTGCCCATCACTGCTGATACATATGCGAGTGTCGTGGACTTGGAAGCAGACAGTCATATCGCGCAGATCAGCACCCTCTTGGTCAATATACTCAATGATGCAGAGAAATATGCAAAGCTTCTGAATTTTCGTGGGCAAGCAGCTCAAAACTTGATTGATCTCCTCCAGAAGGTACGGTACTTGATTCTGCTCTACCTGGAAGGTCTTGACCGATGTTAAGTTTTTAGACGATCCTGCAATTACCTCGCAATTTCGAGCGACTCTGCGCTTGGCTCTTGTTCGGCTGTGTCAGGAGTCTGAGCTCTATCCTCTGTGTTTCTCTATTGAAGACGTGCATGGAAAGGATGTGTACCCTGTAGCTGGAGGGTATTCTGGCGACGTTTACAAGGCCCTTCACAATGGACAGCCTGTATGCCTCAAGGTCTTGAGGCTGTTCCAATACCGCAATCAGTCACTTCTTCGCAAGGTATAGAAAGAGTCTTCATCGATTCAGAGCCCGCTCGGTTCTAATGGCTGAGATAGGCATTTTGGAAAGAAGCTGTGGTGTGGGGTCAGCTATTCCATCCTAACGTCCTCCCATTCTATGGCATCCACCATCTTGCCGATCATGACAAAAGTCTGTGTCTTGTCTCGCCATGGATGCCCAATGGGAACATCCGCGACTTCTTGGATGGGAAACCCCATGCTGATCGAACTCTCTTGGTATTTCATTTTCATTCTGTCACTCCTGCCTGTATTACTCAAGGACCTTGCTAGATTTCTGACGTTGCTGCTGGGTTAAAGTATCTCCACGAAAGCGCGATCGTTCACGGAGATCTGACTCCTTCGAACCTCCTTGTCACAGGCTCCGAACGAGTATGTCTATCAGACTTCGGCCTCTCATATGTCCTACAGGATGCCGGTTTAGAGGGTCATGCCCTCTCGTCTGCACAGAGTACTAGACCATCGCTCGAAGCCCCGGAACTCATTGACCCAGATCTGGAATCTAACAGAAAGACTCTACCGAGTGACGTGTATGCCTTTGGGATGACTTGCTTTGAGGTATCGTGTAAACTGTCGCATAAAGACGTCCGCGACTCATGTTGCACAGGTGATTGTTGGAGTGCGCCCATTCCGTGAGTCCAAACCGATGTCCGTCTACCTCAAGATTTTGCGTGGCGAGCACCCTAAACGCCCATCTGAGACGGTGTACCTGGAACGTGGCCTGAATGATGCTGTCTGGACACTGCTGGAGAGGTGTTGGTCTCATCTCCCAGAACGTCGACCGACGGCTGCCGAAATTGCGCAGCAACTGCCATGTCCAAAGGCAGAGCAGCTTGAGGAGTGGCCTCGACGGCCCAGTTTTGACATCTCTAGTGGACAGGTCGATGCTACCATCACGAATGTTTTTCCTCACCTACGATTACTCTAGAAACCAGCATAGTTGACCATTTGTTCACGAGGCTGCTTAGTATGCTGTTTACGATTCCCATATGCATTTGAGACATCATGATAACGTTACATCGCCGCTATGACGGCCGCTGCTTGGAAAGAGACAACGATCTTGCTCTCACTCGTAATCCGCGAGCTCTCCTGGTAAGGAACATCAAATTCCTAAACGTCATGGACACCTTCCAATACGCGCTCCAGAATACTATCAAGCTGCCCACTGCCGCGACCCCCAGAAGGACCAGCGGGTACAACAGCCTGTGGAACATGATGAAGGTCAACTGGACGACAGACAGCAGGAACATGAGCGTCGCAAAGAACTGGAGCTGTTCGCATAATTGAAGGTAGTGATGGAAGTACGCCAAATCATGGCCAACGTCGTCAGTCGAATGTTGAGAAGTAAGAGCGGAGCCTCGCCCTGCTACGATGATGTTGCCAAAATGGAGGCTCATGGCGAAGCAGGATAGGAGCATCCCGACGTCGAAAGCGACTCGGTGATCATCAACGACGATGCTCTTGACCAACGAAAGGAAGGATACGATGAGGGAAGCTGTGAATGTCGACTAGGTGGCCATCTCTAGGTCAGACTCTTATAAGGGAGTTGTGGGCAGCCGACTAGGACTCACAATGACGACAAGCATATTAAACTGTGATCCCAAGCCTTCAAAGGCTTTCTCATGACCATGAGGCAGCGGACTTGACGCCACTAGATGACAAGAGTGATTAAAAGGTCAACGGGGCACAGGGTCAAACCGACCTGGAGAAACATGTCCGTTACTATGAGGCGCCCGAAGAAGGGCGTCACGAAGCGACCCGATACTCTCCAAGTGGGCGTCGAGAAATTTCTTGAGATGCTTCGCATGTGCTTCAGCAGGTCCGAGGCTGACTGCAGCGTATTTCTGTGGCGAAACGGGCGATGTCGGAGAATTTTTCTGAATAGATCCTGAGTGTATGTATAAGGAGACGGTCAACTATATATGCAATGTGCGTGCGGACCTGGGAAAGTAATATTTGATGCAGGGCGTTGTCCAAGCGAATCAACCGGAGAGCAGCTGTTTTTCAGTGCAAGAAGCCGCTCGGTGTGGGTGGTCAAAAACGTCTGGAGCTCCATCTGCAATTCTTGCACAGAGGCTGCATACCAACCATGAGCATGGCACCATATTCACGAAGAGACTCAAACCGACCTACGGCCTCCACAGGCGACGAGTTTGGTTCCGGTTCTGGAAGGCTTTGTTCGAGGTCCATAGCTCTATCTTCGTTAGGCAGCATAGGCAGCGCTAGCAGAGGACATGCAAGTGAGGTATAGCGTACTTAAGTTGGAAACAAGCGCCAGGCAGATGCACACCCGCATGGGATACATGCGTCGCTGGATATGACTTCATGCCTGGTGCTCAACAGACCCCGAGATTGGAAGAGAAATTGAAGGGCTCAGTGGAAACGATGATTCAGACTGCCATCGGCTGATCAGGCTAGCCCCATACAGAGCAGCAGGCATTGCCAATGCCTAGCGAGTTGTATGCGATGGCACACCTTGGGACCGGTCTGGGGCCTCGACTTCGTTTACGCCTCATGCTTCTCTTTTAATACGATTTGCCATTCAAAGATGTTCAGAAATAAAGACATAGACGCCCTGAAAGTTACTTTAAGACTTCGGATTCAAACTCGGTCAGGCTGACAACTCTCCAAGAATATGCACTCACATAAAGAAGAAAAAGAGAGGCTTGCAACAAGAAATAAACCAAATGTCCTGTCACCGACTTCTCTTCACTTAGCGCGTACCTGAATGAAGTACATGCAGTGTCCCCATGGCTCGCTCCTGACTTGATTAACGCGAGGGCGTCCAGTTCCAGGGAAAGGGCTCACATAATTAAAAATAGAAACTTTCAACCCTCAACTTGCCTCAACGCACGTTACGAAACCACCTCCCGCCTCTTTCGTCCCCTCACTAGAACTCAGTCCAGCCGAAGCACCTCTCACTCCTGGCACAGGCACCGACAACACCGATTTCCGCGGCTCGAGGCGAAGCCGCTGTCTTGCCTTCAAATTGGCCTGATGTTTCTTGATGCGCGTGCGACAACGGTCGCAGAAGGAACCTGACATGTCGACTGGCAACGAGCGGTGGCAAGTTTTGTTCGCGCAGATACGCTGATCAGATGGAAAGTCCAGTTAGCATCCAGTGAGTATTGAGATAGAGGGAGGAAGCGTACTATTTGGGGTTTGTCTGAGTGCTGGCCCACTTGCCCATTCTGAGCCTGAACTTGCGGAGGTAGTGCTTCAGCACTGACACCATTTGTAACGGCGCTCTCCATTTGCTGCTGGCCGGAAGCTTGTGAGGGTTGAGGCGGCGGCATCGGCGTCGTCGACAGAGACTGAGAATCCACCCTACTCATACTGGATGCGCTGGCCTGTAAAGTGAACGGTACCGCAACGATCGGAGTGGGTGGTGCAGGTGTGGGCTGAGGTATAGGTGGAGCATGCGTATGTGTATCTCCCGCCTGTCCATCCTGATCCCCCTTCTGCTTCCTGCCCTGTTTACACAAAGACGATCAACAGATGGCCGCTAAAAAAGAGGAAAAAGAACAAACCTCAGGGTCCTCTGATGATGGATGGGGCGGCAGAGCCTGATTATATGAGGGCGCCACACCATCCGCAGGTGGGTACTGTGTTGGATACTGTGGTGAGTACCCATACCCCGGTGCGGCTGAATATCTCGGTGAATACCCATACGACCCGTATGCTGAAGGCCGCTGTGCGTGAGGATACGGATAAGGGTACGGGTACGGCTGCGACGACGAGGGGGTGTATGGGTACCCATACGGCGCTGGAGGTGTAGTAGAGGACGACGGTGGGTAGGGTGGCGTGTACGGGTGCGCATAGGGATACGGGTACGGGTACGGATATGCATATGCATGTGATGCCGGTGCAGACCCAGATGTGCCGGTGTGGGGAGGCGCGTAATATCCGGGGTATCCTGGCGGCGAATAATACGGGTAGGATGGGTATGAGTACGCAGGCTGAGGTGCCGGGGGTGGTGCGGGTGCAGGAGATGGTGCGGGAGGCTTGGGCATGGCACGCGATCGGGGTTTGCGTTGGCGGGGAATGACTGTTGGTCCTGGAGAACGCGGAGCTTGAGACTGGGGCTGGAGCTGAAGTTGGGATATGTATGTCGAATTCGGTGCTGAAGCTGGAGGTGCTGTTGATGTGGGTGGAGGCGGGACAGATGTGGATGCATATGTCACGGGTACAGGTACGGGTGCCGGTGCTGATAGTATAGGAGGTGCAGCCTGGTTCGAAGCCACCACACCCGGCCCATCAGTCCTCTGCTTCTTACTCGGGGGCGCAGATGCAGACACCGAGACAGCACTCGAACCCGCAGAAGCCACAGCCCCAGCGTGATCCGCGCCTTGTCCTTGCCCCTGTCCCGTAGGCGCCGGCGCCGCTTTATAAACAAGATAAGCCGCAGGCCCTAGGATCCCATTACTCGTCTTCTGATGCGCGTCCCTCCCCACCATTTCCCGGAACGTCTCCTCTCCCTGCCCCATGATTGGTTTGCTACTGGACGCAGAAGCCGGTTTGGGGACGTACTCGCGGAAGGTAAGTTCACCAGGCGGAGTGCTCCATGTGTTGCGTGCTGGAGGAGGGGACACAGAGACAGGGGCAGAGGGGGTTGGAGAGGGATGATGGGAGGAAGAAGTTGAAGAAGGAGGGTCAGGGGGGAGGGTGATGTTCGCGCGGAAGACGTGCTGGAATGTATGGGGTTGTACTTTAGCTGGAGGTCGTGGCTGTACAGCTGGAGGAGTATTCATCGATGATGTGGTCGTTGTGACGGGAGCGGCTGAGGATGCAGGCGCAATGTTGATATCACCAGGGCCCGTTGCCGATGCCGGGGGAGCCATATCAACGTTCGGGCTCGTGGTCGCGTTCGTAGATAGCACGAATGTTGAGGCATTAACAACAGCAGGTTCGTCCACCACCATCGCATTGCCGGCATGAGGCGCAATTGCAGCCTCACCTGCCTCATTACTCCCCGCATCATTACCAGCGCCCCCCTCGCCGTCACCAGTAGAACTATCCTCCACAGTACCCTTCCCAAGCATCCTCACAATACTCCTGAGCCTCTCCAGTTCACCCTCCTGACCACCATGGTCCCTACGTGCCATCCTGGTGCGCGCACGACATATGTCGCAATGCCGCCAGCGCACGTTTGGTGCGAGGAGATTTGAGCACGGCGGCGCGGTAGTGGCGCATCTGTAGGTACGTTTGCGAAGCTGTCAAGATTAGCTTGTGATTAGAACAGATCTTTACGATGGTGACAATAAACCTACCTTGCCATTCTCCATATCTTTATCCTTATCCTCACCTTTATCCTCCTCCATAGTTTCCCCGACCTCCCCTGCTCCACTCGTCGAACCTTCACCTGCTTTGCCACCGTCCTCGTCCTCTTTGCTTTCATCATCAGCACCACTCTCCCCATTCTTCAACACCCCCTCCTTCTCTTTTTTCTCCCTCTCCAGCTCCCTGATGCGCTTCAACTGCGAATGGTGCCGATTCTGCATGCGATGCTGCTCACAGCGCTTGTACCGGTGCATCGGGGGGAGGATTGTATGACAATGGGACACGGTGCACATCCGCGTAGGATGTATGCCTAAGGCGATTGGGCCTGGCTTGTCCTCTGGGTCCGAGCTTGTGCTCGCTGCTGTGGGCAACGAGTCAGTGATTAAGTACAGCCGGGGAACCGCGTGTTGGATCGGTAGGAGGAGAGTGGGAAGAAATACTCACCAGCCCCAACTGCCGCGCGTTGGCGTTCCTGATCCTCCTCGTGTACGGCGATCACGGCGAGGAGGTCTTCGATGGATTCCGTGAGCTAGAATATGTCGAATCAGCTCGGAATCCTCCACACGCTAAGATAGAAAAGGAAAAGAAGGAGGACAAGAAAGTTTAGAAGCCTCGAAAGATATCAAACTCGAATCCAAAAAAAGTAAGAACTATTTGTGTAGGGTTGGTATGACACTCGGCGACACGTATACACGAGGAAGAGGTCGCAATTATCTCCCTCAGGAAATTTAGAATGCACACGACAGTGAGAATTGTGGATATAGGAACAGAAAAGAAAGAGATGAGAACAAAACAAAGACCAAGCACCCAACGTACCCGATCGCGCGTCGCGCCCGTGGCACTTAGGAGCTCCTTGTCCTGCGCCTCACGCTCCGCCTTCCACTTACGGCGTTTCGTATTCCCGTATGACCTATACCGCGTCCTACAGGGGACACACATCTTGTATGCGTACGTGACTACGATTCTTGGTAAGTATTGAATTCAAACGTAATGGGAGAAACATAAAACAACTCACTAGGGATCCAGGCCTTGCATCCTCGGACTGTACATTCCTTCCAGTCCTCCTCTTTGATATCCTTGTCCGGCATATCATATGGATATGGATACACATTGGGTTCCTCCACCTCCCCCAATGGCTTTTCCTTTTCCTTTCCTTTGTCCCATTCGCGTCCCTCGCTCGCAGGTAGTGTCAACGCCCCAGCAAGCTCAGAGGAGCTCGTACTCGCATACGGTGGACGCACGAAATGCAGCGAATTCGTGGTATCTGAGGATTCCGCGAAGAGCTGTGGGTCGATCGCGCTATTATCCCAGGACGCGTGGTTCGGAGCCCACTCCATAGCACCTGTATTGTCGTGCGTGGTGATATTCGCGTTTGTATCATTGGCAACGTTGCATGCCGCAGAAGTAGGGGCAACAGGCAACGGCACTGTCTGGCCCATGATTGCAGCCCCAACGATATTCATAACGGCCTGCTTCTCCTTCTTCCTCCTCTGTCGCTTCGTAGACGCATATGTGCGATGCTTTTCGCGACATGTCTCACACATCTTTGTTTTCGCGTCCACAGGCAGCGCTTTCACGCATGTGCGTACTGAGCATATCCGTCTTCCATCTTCGCCATTGATAAAGTTATCGCCGTCGTCTTCTGAGCTCTCGATGCTGTCATCGTCGTTGAAATTTTCCGAGGAAGAGGAAGCCTGAGATAAGATGTAGCTGGCGGTGGGAACAAGGATGTAGGGCCGGGGATGCGGCTGCGAGGCGTTCCATTGAAACAGGCCGTCCGGGTCCATTGGACTGGCGAGTGGCGATCAGAGTCTGGGAGGACAATCAGGACCAATCGATGATAATCATTCGCCGATTAAATTCCTGGCACAGTCCATGTGATGCGGATTGGGGCTCCGAAGGATTTTGGTGTCCGCGAGTTGTAGGTCCATGGAGGTCCACTTTCAGGCTGACACCGACTTAGAGACTGGTTGTAGCCTGGATAAGCTTCCAGTGCTTCTGCCCTGGGAGTTCATTCGTGCAAGCCGACTCGAGCCAGGCCCGTTCTGCCATCGATGAACGGAAAGGTCCGTGTCTTGTCTTGTGACTGCCTCGCGCTGGCAAATTGAAATATCATTCAAGTCAGGTCTCATACACACCGGAAATGAAGACGTTTGAGGTGATCCTATGCCTAAACAATTAGAATGAGAATGAACTTCAAAATATTCTCAAACAATGAGTTTCGGGATGAATTTCAGAAATTTCTTACACTATTGTTTTTAGAACAGGACTGAGGACCTCCCGACTCACATGTCAATTGCCGGTGTGATATGTATGGTCACTACCTTAGCATCAAGGTGCAAAAGGCTGCGTGGAGCCACAGAGAGCCTGATTCGATTTCAGGTCGGGATTGTTCAGAGTTAGGCGCCGGTGCGTTTCCTCGCGGCGACCTGGTCATATCAGGCTTTCTCTGGCCTACCATTTAGTTTCAATGCTGATTGATTTCTAGTATCTTCGGAGGGTGGTATCTACATGAATCGTGAATGATAACTACAGCAAGTGTTCAGAGCAATGAGCACATCCAGGCACATTTCAGTAATCCTAATGTCAGTATCAAAGAGTCCGGTGAGCTCGACTAGTCACTTGTGCGACAACTTTAATTCCAACCGTCTAATGTCAAGCGAAGCTCCTCAATCCTAGCCTATCCAAAAGTGCTTTCGTTAACGAAATACCGCTTGAACGAAGATCGTACTCGCACTCACAACAGAACTTCCCTGCCCTGGAGTATGCATGCTCCTAAGCTGACCCAGTTGCGCTTCAAATCCGCCGCTGATGTTACCCCTGATCTCGTCTGTGTGCATATCGAGCTGCCCCTAGAAGTATAGGCAGAGGCAATTGTCTCGTGCAAAGCAAGTGCGCTGAAATCGATTTATGAACCTCGAGGTCATCTGGCAGCGGAAGGGATTATACACACAGGTATGATTTCCTCGTCTGAAAAAATGCCGTGCGATTGAAGTACAGACTAGACAGCCAACATCAGGAAATCTCTAGACACAGGCAGAGGAGTGAGGGAAGAGGCTGCACTTCAAAACCAAAGAAGATATACGACGCACCCGGTAGTGTTAGCACAACTAATGAATTGTCAGTTACGTAGGATCGTGAACAGCTAATATAGCACACACACTAGTCTGCAACCTCATGTATCCCCAATGCCGTCCCAAAATGTGTAGCCCCACATGCCTTGCGTTACGCGTACAAGCTGCTGCCCCGCCGAAGCCGCAGCTTCAACAGGCTTGCCATTGTCACATCTGAACGCAGCAGCTATGACGGAAACCTGGTCGGCGATATGCACGTGGCTGTGTCCTACTGTCGCGTACACCTGTGGTTATAAGTCCCACGCGCCGAATTGGTTGGGAGAGGCCGTATTGGAGTGTGTCTTTGCGGTGGGGTGCCTAAACAGAAATAAGCCAAGATTTCTATAAATGGTGTAAGCTGACGCACCATCCGTTTGAAAATCCTCTTGACGCATAATTCGGGTAGGTTATACGTTGCTGGGTCCCATTTGACGAAGCTATTTATCAAGAAGAACGCGGCATCTTCATGAATAGGCCTCCGTGGCGCGGCGGCGTACAGCAAAGTCACATATATTTCAGAAGTGAGGGGCTCATGAAGAAGCAGCTGTGGACCCAAAAGCGATGTCACCAAAGTTGAGGCTACAGGACACAGGGCATGGCTGTGTCCGAGGCAGAATCGTCAAGATTGTGGTAAGATCCATATCGAGAACTGTGAACAATGGCTGAACAAGAACAAGAAAAAGTCGACGACGATCGGTTTAAATTTGGATCGCAGGACATGTGATATAGTTGTGGAGTCACAAGACAGCCGCGTCTTGAATAAACGAAGTACGCGAGGATGCATGCGCACTACTTAAACTTCCTGGAATCTTGTGGGGGAAGCCCTTCGAAGCGTTAAGGCCACATTTTCGCTCTATCACAATTATATTACAAGTAGAAACCAAACTTCAGTAATACATTCCGTTTCATTAATCATTAGGATGAGAGGAAGTGATAATGGCATAAAATAACCAGCGAGAATAGAGGTTGTAAGGGCTGGAATCATAAGTCGATACCAGCTCTGAAGCAAAACGGGTATATCACGGTTGTCGGGAGTCCAAAAAGTACTGTAAGTTCTTAACTTTAACCTGAATGTGACATAGTCAGATCCGAAGACAAGGAAGCATGTAGACATTCATTCCGTACTCGCGTTGATATGGATTTTCCGTGAAGCTCCGTTTTTATTGTCTCAAGCTGCCTGTTTAGGCGCCGATTTGGCGTCGAAGAGAGGGCATTTCCATGCTGATCCAGCTTTTCGACAAAAGCGTTGTAGACGCGGTCGTCTCGAGCAAAGTAATGGAGCTAGTGTGACGTTTGGCATTAGCGTTGTGTAATACGAGTAGTCTATAAGTGGTAGCGTACAGGTATCGGTTGGCCGTCGATATCTGCCAGAGCACTGGTCCATGCGGCCATCATCAATAAATCACTAAAAATCACCGGTAAATTATTGAAGCTTGCCAATCACAGAGCCAGGAAAGCAAACTAACACAGTTGCATTCATCATGCTATATTGGGCAGTTCAGTGATCAATTGAAGTATACTGATATCACTTTTTTAAACATACTATTCCTCCACGTCCCGGATGAAGTCCGCATCCAATAGATCGGCTGTATAGAAACGACGGACAGCAGAACTTGCAGCATAGACAGGATTACCCGCAGGCCCAGCTTTCAGAGCAAACGATACGGCAGAGATTTGATCTCGGATCCAAGTATCGCCTTCACACATCACTAAGGTCTGCAAGAACGAAGCGATCAAATCGGTCTGTAACCTGGCAAGACCTTTGTCAATTGCGAATTTGAGGTTTATACCTGAGGGTAGAGATGAGACACGGAAGTAATGGGTAAGAGCGAGGGACGCACGCGCTAATTTGAGCAGGGCCATTGTAGCGGGTTTCGAAAAGTCGGCTTCGTTCAGACGGTTGATCCATGATGATATGGCACCGACAAGGAAGAGGACTACTTCTTGGTGAGACTTGCCATGCTGCATAGCATATAACATCGGGGTTTGTCCGCCGGGTTGTCTCTCCAGTAGCAGCTACGAGGAAGTGGCAAAGATGAGACATGTCGGTCAGGTATAGATATTTCAATAATCCTCACGCGAAACGCTCTGTCCCGAATCTCACCCAGAATATCCAAGTCCTTCCCATCGATCGCCTGGAATACTTCATAGTGCTGACGACAAATAAATTAGCAGTCCACCATGAACCCACTGGAAATAAATCGCAGGTACCTCGAGCACAGCCTTGCGACCGGCAACCTTTGTTCTGGGGTCCAATGGGCGAGTCTCGTCACCTAAAGCTGCTGTGTGCGACGATGATGATTGACCACGGCGGTGGCCACTCAACTCTGGTGGTGGTGAGATAGGTCTTCCCTCGAATGTCTGTAAAGCCTCTGTCTCTGCTTCGCGCTGTAGTGTTGCTGATACCAAAGAGTAGGATCACTCATCCCCAGGGCCCACACAGATATCGAACACTTACCGCTGGAAGATAATCTCTTCAAAGGACGACCAGAGAACTTGTGGGTTGCGTTATACCTTGGTTCTGCTGAATGAGCCCTCCTTGGCTGGTCCGGGGGGCTGATTGAGTTGCCGCCCATTTGAGTTTCGTTTGAGTCGAACAGAGATCTCTTCTGCCTCCCACTGTTTATCAAAAGACATGGGGGTTTGTTCCTAAGTTGTCACATTACTGTTGTCCCAAGGAGCAGGGCTCACACCCTTAGAGGCGATGCCAAGAACTACACTGTTGAAAAGCTGTGCAACTGTCCTTATGGCGATGATTGACTATTTGGCCGACTTGGGTTGCTGAAAATGGGCTGAAAATGGGCCATGGCCTTCTTCGTGCAGTTGTAGATCCAGAAGAGACGAAAGAAGAAGAGAGTAAAGTTGTTGATGACGAGTTTGTTCAAGTAGAGGTTTCAATTTGGGATCAGATAGACTCTTGTCAGCGTTGGCGCGTTGCCGTCCGCTCATCTCTGTGTTGTTTTTTGAATGCGATCACGATTCACGGGTGTTGTTCCCTCCACATGACCTTATGGTGAATTGATAACGAATAGAAAAGCTGAATGGCCCTTTCAATGCAGATTGAAGCTTCATAAGTATACAACAAACCGAAAATGAACCATGCGAGTCATGCAAGTAGATAGATTGTCTATAGGTGTATAATCAAGTGAAGTCCTGCGTAGACACTGAAGAATAATGGTTATGTGATAACAACAATGGCTTTTCTGAAGTCCGTGATATCCTGCTTCCACGGCACGTCCAAATGCGTAGCAAATCCTGCAGTAAGAGTTAGTTCGTATTATGATACGGAAGAAGGGCAAGGACAGACCAATTGGCTTCCGAATATCAAGAATGCCAGTACAGGTACTAACAATGAAGGGAGGATGAGTAAAGGTGGTCACGGTAAACAATGAACGGGTTACATACAGGTTGCAAGTATCAAATCGAACGCTTGATCGTGCTGCCAAGTTATGACATATGCGACAGCAACGCTATTATAGAGTTGGTAAGACTCGACAGGCATGGTGATGGACACTCACCCAAGTGCTAGAGCTCCCAGGAGGCTGAAAACCATTACACGGATAACCATCGTAATTGACTGCCCACTGCCAGATATAATCCGTCGATTCTGGAAAAGCCGAAAGCCGATGACACCTGAAGCGAAGCCTTGTCAGACAATGCAAAGTTAAACAGAAAGTCCCCAACCTTGGATCGAGACGATCAGAACCATGCAGGACAGAACGATCATAGAGGAAATCTTGGAACTGAGATGGATAACTTGGATCAGAATGCAACGGAAAACGGGCACATGATGCTCACTCACATCATTGGGTTCGTGGAGTCACAATAAGTCTCGTTCGGTGATCGTCTGACGGTAAGTTCGTTGGCGAGACCATACTACAAATTCATGTAAGTATAGTTTGCAGGGAGGACCGTGCAACATACCAGGAACACGCCCAAGAACACAGCTAACCAAACCATATATGGAATGATCAATAACTGACATGCTGTCAGAAAGCGTGTAAGGTTGGTAGAAGTCACACGAAAACTCACTGCTGCCACGGCGCCTGAATTCGTTCTGAAGGGCGCGTTCGCGAGAAGGCGTCGCAGATTCAGAAGCATCTACAAAAATCCAGGTAAACCAGGAAGAACTGCGTTGCCAATGTTGAAGACTAACATGGACGACAAGGGCCAGAGTGGTGCATCCAGTTCTACGACCATGAATAACCTAGAATTATTTCGATTTTAGATCTGAGAAGGCAAAACTCACAAACTCGGTGCAGCGTATATGAGTGCCCCTTGGGACATGCATAGTCCGAAATCTGGCGGCGGACCAGTCCTCTGACCAGCAATAGCAAGGAGAGTGTAGGAGAGGCATGAAAACACCCAGGAGCCTACAAAGCTATACCACGTCGAGTACCGTTTCACACCGCGCCCAAAAGCCGCAGTGAGCATGACAATCAACAGCCCGCATCCACCAATGAGTTGAAGAACGATAAAGGCAATCGCGACCCGGTCGTGTATGAGCTGTTCATGTTCAGTCAACTCTATGAAAGGGTGCACGTCAACGAACGAAAGAAAGATCTGGGTCTCGATGCTGCTCACCACGGGGCGGGGTCGAAGGCACTGATCGAGAGAAAGACATGAGAGTTGGTGGATCAGGTTCTTATTAAATGAGCGGCGGGGGTGCTGCGACTGGCGAGCTCCGTTTGACTTTCCGGAAGTCCTCAGGGCGGAGATGCAAGGAACGGTGGCTTAGTGGAGGATAGTCAGGGTGAAGAAGAGACCCAAGATCACAGCCATGTCATCCCAATCCATTTGAGTCAGTAGGTGATGCATATTTGAATGCCTTCGCACCGTCAACGTCTTCTCCGTCAGTTTCTCTGTATGGAGATAACTCTTTCAAGCCATGGACGGGAGTTAATCTGGCAACTGACATGCCATGTGGATCATTGTAGATGAGCGCTGAAGTCTTAACCGTTCGAGAGTGGAGTCAACTTACAGGGTATTGCTGGATTGCATCGTGAGCGATGGGCAGTGCATGCATGTCTCAAAGTGGTGGTCAGTCAGGACGATGTTACAACCCTCAACCCATATTACCCAAGGATGTTATGAGCGCGAATGCCACTGTTGAAAGATTCTCCTGATGGGGCTCACGAGGTAGCAGCAAATTTGGACGGCACCGTTACGTCTCTTAACTTTGCGGGCGTCGACGGATGTTGATGGAGAGAAGAGGGATGTCTAATTCGGGTGAGATACAGCATGACAGCCGTTCACGTCCTACTCGTTTCCATCATGATCGTCGTTACTGGTCCCCTCAGCTGCCTTCTTCCTCTCGTCACGTCTCAATCCTTTGCCAACTCTCCATCTTTCGTTCGTAACGTCCACGTGATCCAGCCTCTTCCTCCTGAGGAGCGGCACGTACTTGTCATGCCCTGTCCTTTTGTAGGTTCCGCCTCCCAACGGAATGAGGAGTCTGGGTGGCCTGCTGGTCGACGACGGTGCGGGGGACTCGACGAGCACAGGGTTTTGCGGCGATGGTAAATGAAATCGAACAGCAGCGAGGAGGAAGTGATCGTTCAAGGCTGTGTAAACCTTCGATCTCGAGTGTATGGAGTGGAGTTGTTGATATAGATCAGACCGCGTGTCACTGCCATCCTGCAGGGGCGCTCCGTTTGTCGTGCGCCACTCCAATTCTTCTTCGGGATAACCACAGTCCCAAAGCATAAGGGGCAGTGCATCCGCCATTTGGTACTCGGGCTTGCAGTCCACAACCTCGATAGCACTGGGTTCCGAACCCTCTTCTACGTTCATCAGGTCGGTGATTACGGAAGGGTCCTCTTGGCCGTGCCCGATCATGAACAGAACGGACATGATATGCCGGACTTGATGATATAGGAAGGCACTCCCAACAAGGTTGAAGACGTACTCCCCCTGGCCGTTGGCGTCGACTGAGATGGACTCGATCTCGGCGCGCATGACGCTCCTTTTGAACGATGTGATCTGTTTTGCTGCATCGAGTTTACACATATTGCGGAAGTCGTGTTCCCCGACTAGGTGGGCAGCAGCAGCACGCATGCGCTCGACGTTAAGTATGGTACCGGGGGCGTTGTCCGTTGAGAAGAAGTACTTGTAATGCCTGTAGGTACATGAGAAACGTGCGGAGAAGTTGTCGGCGACTGGAGACCAGGCCAATATCCGTATGGTTGGAGGAAGAAGGCGATTGAGGATAGCGAGGTAGTCGTGCTCATATTTCTCCTTTCTCCGCTGCGTGGGTGCTGGAAGGCTTGAATTGAGAGATGTGCTGACCAAATCATCCTCTTCGAACCCAAGTTCGAGCCCGGCGAGGGCGCCCTCTTCCGATGCAGGTGGTATTGCAGAGGTAGAGTCGGGCGATGCACCGGTATCGCTGGGGTCCACGATTTCTCTAGCAGCTTCGGTGATGCCATCCTCTCCTCCTGCATTAGAACCAAGTGCGCTTCTCACCCAGAGTGAGATGACCTGTCCGGCGGCACTGACTCCTCGATCTGTACGACCACACTTCTCCCATCCGCAACCGTCGAATCCTGCCTCCGCATCTATTAGTCTGGCCTTGATCATCGCATCATATAAAACTCCCTCTACGGTCGGCAGTGTGGTTTTCATTTGTTGAAAGGCAAGACCGCCGTACTCCCAGCCAGAATAACAAAACTTGAGTGCAATTTTCCGTCTTGAATGCCTGGAAAATTGAAAAACTTTGTCGTGCCTAAGCTTGGGAGATGGTGGTCGTTGTTTTGGGCGAACTTTCGCGTGGTCCAGCTGTGTCAGTCGGGTGATCAACTCTTCGCGAGTCCACCCATCATAGAGAGAAGGTGATGAAGGCGATGCCATTACGCGTCGGGGGGTGACTATGGTTGAACGTGGAAGACGTGAAAGAACACCAATAGTCATACAAATCCCAAAACACACAAGGGACCCCAAAGTCGAGCACGGAGAAAAAGTAAGAGCAGTGGCCAGAAGAGGAAAGGGAGCGTGACAGTAGTGACTATAGTGTGACAAATGGAGAAATAATTACATTAAACCAAATATGCAAAAATAACTTACAATATTAGCCTTCGGATATGCCGCCACACCACGGCTGCATCCTCCTCTGAACCTTTCTTCTGGCCTTAGCATAACGTGACATAGACAAACAGAAGGGAAGATGTGTACGGAACTCGCCTGTTGGGCGATTAGTGGGCTTGATCTTTGCATAGAGGGTAAAAAGGGGCTTAGCTGGGAATTGAACCCAGGACCTCCTCCAAATATCAGACCACTGCTAACGGATTCACACCCGAAGGAGGAATCATACTACTAGACCACTAAGCCTACAATCCACTTTCCCAGGGTAGTTACCCAGAGGGAGCAGGGAGCTTCAGGGATTTCGAAACGTGGAGGGAAAGGATGGCGAGGATTTGTGGGGTATTGTACGGATTGAGGTATACATGGTCGGATCGGGAGGTTTCCGAAGACGACTTGTTGAGGTTCGATCAAAATAAGGTTCAGTGAGGCTAAGGATGGTGACGTAGGTCAAGGCAACGTGGCGTCTAAGTTACTGTACCGCACTGTATGGTGGCAACTGTAACGCATAACGCGCGCCTAAAATGTTGCCTAAGGGTGGGAACGTAACGCATAACGCGGGGGTGGTTGCTAGCATTAGTTCAAAGTTCAATTTTGAGAAATTGCCGCCGTTTTTCGCCAAATTTTTCTAGGGAGGTTCGTTGGCATTCACTGTGCTTAGTTTTCCCGTGTTCGTTCAAGGCTCTTATACCCCAAATTTTTGGCTTGCCTGCGGCGCCTAGGTTCCTTAATTGACCCCTCATCACGCATAACGCAGCTTGGGTTGCTAACACGGCACCAAACCCGAGCGTAACGCACCATTTTGGGTTGCCACCATACAGTGCGGTACAGTACATGAAAATCGTATCATTTAGATTACGTCACTGGTCAGGGCTCTAAGCGTTGACCTTGTTCAAACCTCTATTATATATGCCGCGACTCTTACCCTTCGATCATGATGCATGATGCACCATCGAGCAACTAACAGGCAGAGTCTCGTCAGATCTCACCCGTGGCCATAGTTCTCCTCAGACGCGATATCCCCCAGTCCGCTATCCGAACCTACATAGCTCTATGTAACACCCTCTTGTTATGTGGCCCTACAAACTTGGAAGTGGGCTCACTACACAATAGATATGCCTATTCCAGATATCGAACAAACCCCTGGTAATGCCTAACATATGAACATCCCTTAAGCTTATATATGAGAGCGAGTGCCAGTCACGCGTGTTCCCGCCATTCACACCCGATTCCACTGCGCCTTCACGGAACTTTTCAATCAACCCTTCATCAACATACAGACCTTCAAACTCTTCTAATAGAGCAGCGGAAGCACCCCTCCATGAGGTTCCCATCGTTTCCAAAACCTCTTCCCCACCCATGGAACGTTCATGACAATGGCGAACCTAATTCTCTGTAGGACCCACTCTAGGGAACGAGGTGTGGCGCACGAATGGGCTCTTGGGACGCGGCTGACGAGTTTTTAGGCCTCATCATGTCCGAATATGGGTGAATTGAGTTGTCGTCTCGCACCAAGACTTCGAAACGTCACAAATCTGGATCAGCTTCGCGTTTCCAGCCCCCATCAGCTCCCGGCGGCCGGTTTTGAATGGAAGCAACAGATGCACGAAGCATGCGATAGCTCCACAACGAAGATCACTTGCTTTGTTTGATGGGCTATTCCTGCCCACGAAGATTTAGCACCTAAGAATATGTGAGTTGATGGACCAATCAATCCAGATGTTCCATATGGCATATCAGCTCATGCTTTCCAGACCTTTGCCGTACCTCTGCGTTTCCGAGCCTTCGATCGAGGAGCCCATACAGAATCAACGCCGTGGGCGCAAGTCGGTCTCGATGAAAACGATCGAGACTTGCGCTTCAGTACTTAAGGAGTCTACACATTAATAGTATCTTGTGGCACCCATTCATCCAAATTAACGCAGATCTTCGCACGCTGTACGCCTAGTCTATGTGTCGTGCACGATGATAGGAACAACCCAAGCCTCAAAATTCAAGACCCAGTGATTCAACACTGGAGAACGGATGTCAGCCACAGTAGCGTTTGTTCTTTGTATGTCCTCTGTTCATGACTTACGAATTGTGTGACATTGTAGATGTCCCATATGGTATACCCACCTCAGATTTTCGGGGCTGTGCCGTACCTCTCCGTGTCTTCGATCCAGGCGCCCATATATAATCAGCGCCGCTTGGGAATGACCCAAGTCGGTCTCGACGAAAACAATCCAGATCAACGGCGAATTACGGTGTATGTGCTCATTAATGTCATCCTGTGGCGCCTGTTCATCCTCGTCGATTCAGATATCAATATGTATTGTTGACACACTAGCCCCAGCGGGGATGAATTATCTACAGTCGATACGATGTCTGCTACTTGTGATTTTGGTAGGCGGGGCCGCACCTCCGGGCCTGGGACAAATACCTCGAATTCCAGATCTTGTCCATCATTCTGTGTAATGGGACTTGGGGAACTCGGCTTATCGATGAGTCTGTGTCGATATCCTGGCCTTGTCTGGAACGATAGCCATTCCCTCTGCGCCCCGGTAGAAGGATTTCATAACGCCGAGGGGCCGCGTCCTTACGCAAGCCATCGAAACGGAAGGCTGGCAGGGCACCCTCATGATAGGCTCGAGTTGGTGATGTTCCTGCCGTGTAACATGACCCTCGCTGTGCACTTGTTGTCAAAGAATTGCCTTAAAGATGTTTACTTAGTATGTATCAGTGCTTCAATGTTAACTTACCTTTATCTGCACACAGGGAGAACTAATATATAACATCAGTACTGCAGGGAGGCATGCCATACGACACATCTAGGGTTGAACTGAGATGTTTCGAGTAGGAACGACGCCGACTCCTTCGTGTTCTTGATGCCTTCGACACCCACTTCTTGTGGACTTGCGACATTTGCTAGCTCACTGGATGTCGAGGCCCGAAGTTCGCGATTATCCAGCTGTCCCTGCCCAAACAATATTTGGAGAGCATTCCAATCAATTCCGATCAAGTACTCCGGATACCACAGCCCCATGGCAGAATGCCATTATCCACGCAACATATAGCGTCTGTTACCCTGGAATAACTTGGCCCGTCCAGTCGTTCAACTTTTTCTAGATCTCACTATTCGGTTAACGGATGTGATCCTTATATCTTACGTTGAACTTCTAGATCAAGATCTGGATATTCCCAATACTGTTTCAGATCTGCGTGCGCAGGGGGGGTTAGGATGCTGATATGGCTTCACACGTGCCGCCCTCAAGCGAACATGATCCGATCGCTTTCAGTACTAGTATCATGATCTTATACTAGTTTCATGTCTGCCTCCGCAGATAGTGATCCTGGGTGAGATGCAGCAGGGACACGATTTAGGGGTTACAATTGTGTGCCGTTGAAGCATGTAAATTCTAGAAGCGAAAGAAGTTCTCAAATGACTATCGCCAATCGAATTCGGTGCCAAAACCACTTCGTCGACTCCAGTATGTCCCAACTCTTGTCAGAAGCGAGTATTTATGGGATACTTCTTCTACCTGATCTGGTTCACGATGTCTCACCCCAATTTCTGTATCGCCTAGAACATGACGCTTCATAGCCATGGGAATCGAGAAACATCCATCTTCATCTCGTCACGTCTTGATACTTGTCGCTCGTTGTGCTGAGACATCAAGTCCCTTACTTCCATCAAAGATGTGATTGTATTATCGCAGGCCAACCATGCTACAAATATCCAGCCGGGATTGTACTGTTCTTCAAAGCCCCCATTCTGACTTCCGAGAGCGCCCCCTCCCGCAAATATTCTAGGTTCAATTCCCAACATATATATCCTTTTAACTATTTCTACACTTGTGGCCCTGTCTCCAGTGTCCTCGTTGTCATGACTCCAGATGAAAGGTCGCTGCTACAGGAATGTGGCCTGATACTACAGCAAGACATGATTCAAGTGTCAACCGTGACCATTTTGTATGGTAGGCTCATTACGACCAATCATGAAACTCTGTACTTACTTCTATGTTACTAGCGATTCTTGCATCAATTATGACCAACGTCTTTTACTCCTCTGTCAAGTACCTGTTTTTGATGATTTCTTAACTTTCATGACATTCATGTGGACAAAGGCGTCAAAGGAGAACTTCCGGCTCTAGGGCTGCATCCCTCCTGCATGGTCTTAGCTTGGCTGCATTCACTACATTGTTAATACTTCAAGTTGAAGACATCACACAAATTCCCATTGTCTTCATGACCAGCACCACGAGCTTGGAAGATCGTCTCGCAGTATATAACCTCAAACAGGTTTCACCCAATCTGGTAACAAACTGGCTGCAATGTTTACTTGTGAGTTGCATATAGCACAGAGTGACTCAATTGTGCTTACACAGCCAACAGCCTGTCTTTAATGATGCCTTTATTATTTGGCGTGCATGGGTTGTTTTTCAGAGAAGAAGATGGGCATTGTATTTGTCTATCTCATTGTGTATGTTGACCCTTTGTATGTTTTACTTTCTTCAGTCCTTGCACATGATAACATGCCACCCCAGTATTCACATTGACCTATCTGTCACAGTTGATCACAGACAATGCAGAATTGAATGTAACAGAGAACAATCTCAGAGTTGACAACATACTTTTTGCTACATTTTCAGCTCTATCACTGGTAACAAATCTTGCTGCTACTTGCTTTATTGGATGGGTCCTCCAGTATGTCTATCATTTGCATTCCCAATCTGATGTGGTGTTAATATGATTGCATGAACTACCAGATCACACCTCATGTTTATCAAGGCCAATGTAAGAAGCAGAGATCAGCAAGTGTTTAAGGTTTCAACCATCCTGGTCCTCCTAATAGAATCGGGAGCCGGGTATATGATCCTTCAGGTAAGTTTTCTTGTGATTTTAGAATTCACCTCAATTGTTGTTGAATTCCAACTTCAGCTTGTGAATTTGGTGTTGCAAATGGTTGTTAGTCCAAATTATGAAGTGGCCTCAATAGCTCTTTTTGTTGTACACTCCATCTACTCTTGCATCTCAGTATGTGATATGTTTGATGGATTACTGTATGTTACTAAAAACTCATCAGTTTGCATATCCTGCACTCACAATTTTCCTTGTCCATGGACCGTTTTCCATTGCTGCAGTGAATGACACTGTCATTTCATTACATGCATCACAGGGATCTACTCCTGCATAGCCATTAAAAAGTCATACTGGAATGGCATCTTGGAAAGCCATATGATCCCATATTGCTGACTCCCTTCCCTTGGTGTCACATTGTTTGAAATAGCATTCATTTTCATAGTATCAGCTCCACAGTCTAGTCTATCACTTTTATGTAACAAATAAATATTCTGTTAGCACATAACAAGACAACAGGTGGGGGGGGGTCATTGCTGGTTCCCTCCTTCACTGGTCATGCACCACCTCCAACATCCATGATATGACATGATTAATAGCTCACTGCAGACCTTGACCCCCAGATGCAAGACTCAAGGTTCCAGAGATAAAACATAACATTCTCATATCTGTGGAGAAATTCAAGGACAAGTCAGTGAAGGTGGTGGTCATCATCAAGCAGGTTTGGACTCTGCATCACTGCCACATCAACAAGGTCTGCTTTTCTCACCACACAAAATTATCAATAAGATTGGTTGACTGCTATTTGATCATTATTGTCCATGTAGCTTTCTCAAGGTTCAACCCCTCCTAGCCAGGAAAAATCAGCTGCTAAGTCCCCAGTGGCATTATCTGATTATACAGTGCCTGGTGCCTCAGTTTCAGAACAACTTGTTATCTAGCTGGAGCCTCCCATGAGTGTTCCAATACTCATGCCTGCTCAGAAGGCAGCCATCACAAAAAAGAAAACAAGGAACAAGCACTCCAGAAGGTGTCAATGCACAAGGAAAATGAGAAGGTGACTGGTCCTAGAGAGCATACAGCTGGATGGAACCCAGATGGCACAGTGAAGGTTGTTCCAGGTACAAGTAAGTGAAAGGACACAAGAGCAGTTGATAAGGTACCCACCAAGAAACATCAGGGTATTTAGTTCCATAAATATCATGTTCTGTTCTGGCCCAAATTTTCAACTCCTGAATGACTTAGATATTTCAAGTGCTCACAATTGGATTGTATTGACAATAGCTCAACATGGGTGGAATTTACATTGGAGAAGGCAAAAAAGATTGATTATAAGGCCACACAATGTAACATGGGGAAACTATGGAGTTGGTGATGGCTTGAAGCAAGAATTAAGGGAAGGAGTAAGATGGTGGGGTAGATACACATGACAGGCATCAGGGATGGATGGATGAAGGGAAGGAGTGGGGATATAGAAATCATAGCCAAAGTCATACTGTTATGCAAGATGTTGGCTGGGAGATCATATGGTATAGGATTGACCATGTACCTTGAATCAGGACAGAACTACAGCAGTGCTATCAAAAGCGGTACAAAATTCCAGTAGTGTTACTGGGAACATGTTGATATATATGAAAATGGGTGAATGAGTGTGTACGATGGAGTAAAATGCACATACTAAGCACATGGGTGTGCAAGAGGGGCAGTCCAATATGACATGGAGGGAGAGAATACTAATATGAGAATAATGAGTTCTTAATCTATACAAGGGCCATGAAGATCAGTACTCACAGAGTTGAACTCGACCAAAACAGCCATGGAAGAGGGTTGGAGAAATCTGCGAGTTGATTAGTTGTCAGAGTAGCGGAAAGAGCTCGATTATTTACAAGTGATGGGGGTGCAGTTACTTGGAGAGGGAAGCTGATGTGAGAAGAGAAATGATGAGGACATGATGAGAGTAGAGCTGACTGGAGTAGTGTTTCTAAGTCTGGTCTCAGGGACCGCAAAAGACTGGAACCCAACTGGACTGCAACTGGAAAAGACCAGACTTCCAGTTGCAGTTCCTGCACAGCAACCATCAGTTGCAGTTGCGGTCCCTCCAATTGGGGTACATTTTGCAACCGGTTGCGACCAATTGCAACCGTACAAACGCTGTGTATCTATCTCCCCCTCAAAATCGGTCCCTGGAACATCAAGATTGGTGAAGAACTGACAGAGTTACTGTCAAACCAGTGTAATAAGTACCCTCTGTATTGTCTTGACCATATCTCCGTCAGTTCATGACCGATTTAAGACGTACCAGGCTGCAAATGTAGGTAAGAAGTATATTTACATGCTACAATGTTGTACGATATGTATATTATGCCAGTTGCGACCGATTGCAACCAGAAAAAGACCAGTTACAACTCGGTCGTGTTGCAACCAGTTGCAACCGGTCTTTTTGATTTTGCAACTGCTAGAGACCGACCCCTAGCGGTTCCAGTCGCAGTCACAAGTATTTGGGACTTGCAGCGACCGGTTGCGGTTCCGGTTCCTCAAAAAAGGGCCAAAAAACCGGACCAGACCAGACTTCAAAACACTAGACTGGAGAAGAGAAACAAGGAGGACATGATGAGAGTAGTGGAAAAGAGCCAATTCCCCTACTGATTTAGAAGTGCTGATGTTGAAAACACAGAACATTCCGGCAGAAGGGGCAGGCCCAAAAAGCCAGCACTGGTTGAAAGCCAAAAGGGAGGGCTTTTGATCCCTGCTGACAATGGGGACCACCCAATTTGATGGGAGTGTGAAAGGGGAGGTGGCCCTGACTATACCAAAACAGAAGGTATTTGATTGCTGTGTACAACAGCAAGTGTACTATTGATGGGTGTATGAGGGAATGATGGTGGGAGAGGTACCGGTCCAGTTCCATAGAGCCCAATAGAGGGTGGCCATAGATCTATGCATGGAGCCTCTAATTAGAAAAACTCTCTAACTTTGAGGTAATCTTGCATGCTGCTCTGCTTCTCACTAGAGGTATTATTTGTATGGAAATGACTGTATAGCCTGGTGTCCTTGCTGTTGTACAAATGTACATAGCTGACCATGATCAAATATAATAATCAGGAACTTTGGCTGGCTAAAAAGCCACCAAATTCCTTCAATTCTTTGCTATACTTACAATGTGATTTAGCAGCATCAGGCATTCATTGGATACACTGATGTGTGCTGCCATGTCTGTGATTGTGTATATATTTGTCATTTCTTGTACATCTTTTGAGTTCAATTCTGTTTTGTGTTAACTTGTTGCACTTGTGGTATGATCACTTACATAATGCATCGAATACTCGACTGTACACATAATCAGTCACGTGATAAATACCACCTGCAATCCCCACATCATGCACAAAGATAAAGTTCTTGCATTTTTTGAGTTCAACTCAGTTTTCTGCTAACTTGCTGTACTTGTAGTATAACTGCT
>JABCKT010006496.1:0-84949 GCA_018858115.1 Tephrocybe rancida
GCGACCTTTTGCAGTTTCTGCGCCCCAATCAAGATGAAACGCTGCCCGATGTAAGAGGCATACAAGAAATGACCACCAGCTTTCTTGACCAACTTGTCAAGCAGATCATCAGGAGGCCACGACGGCGACAAACGTTCAACGATGCTGGCGTGTGTGCAGAGGACTTCGAAAAGGTACCGACGGATATCTGCGTCGACGAGGGGCTTGTCGATATCATGGAGGTGGAACCGTGTCGGTGGAGATGCCCAGGAGGTGCTGTTCATTGCCCTGGTCAGGAAGGGTGATGGACGGGTACTGATGAGGACCTTGAGAGCGGGAACTTTGTGAAGATGCTTTGAGAGGGCAGTTAGAATTTTACCCGGCGCGTCTTCCGCCATTGGCCGGCATTCGTCAAGCGCGTCGACTACGAAGATGATGGGCTGGTCAAGAAGGCCTGCCAATCGTAAGGGCTCCACGATTAAGATTTGGAATTGATCCATGGGGTGTGCCCGGATGACAAGAGGGTCTCGTTTGACAGCTTTGATGAGCTGCTGCCTGTATTGAGCATTGCGAGCAGCAAGCATTATAGAGAGCGTCACGAAGAGGTGATGGACATTCTGTCGATAGTTGGAGTAGCGCGAACAGAAGAAAGTCGCCGTCAGTTTGCTTCGATCCATATCCACAAGGTCGGCAACAGTCATCGCCACGGTGGTCTTCCCCATGCCAGCCGCCCCATTCAACCAAAACAGTTGAGGTTCCGACCTATCGTTGGCCCATTGTAAGATCCTTTCCAAGACCCCGTTGCGGGTTCCATCAGAACACACTCTTCCATAGACTCGGTGGGCGTAACAAGTGTCTGGTCGGAGGCCGAAAAGAGAGAATAAATTCTCTTCTGAGGTTCCTCCTTTGAGCATCGAACGTGTATTGTCCAGTGAGCGTGCAAGAGCTCGAGGAGTTCTTCGTAGACCCTGGTCAACGTCAATTCAACACTGCTTCCAGATACGAGATTTTCACTCACAGTCAGCCAAAGTTCGGCCTTGCCAATGACCGTTTCAGAAAGGTTCTCCGAGGGCTTACTGACGGAGTCTAGGACCTCTAGACAAAACAGCAGATTCGTAGAAACAAAGCGAACAAACTTTTGGAGAAGCGCGTCGGCATCCAGGACGTTGGTTTGGGAGAGATGATCTGCCCAGAAACGACATGCGTATCGAAGGCAAGTCGGGAAGTGGACTCGCTTGTCCAGTTTAAAACGAATATAATATGCCATGTTCTGTTTGAGGCCGTCTTGCATGATATCGAGGAGACGGGTGGCAATTAAACGATGCTGAGGGGTGGGCTCGACGTACATCACCGGGAGACAGCGAGATTTGGTCGATATAAAATCGGGAAACGAGGCATGGAGGGTGCGGATGGTGCCATCGAGAGTATCGGGGACCGACAGAACGGACTGTAAGTCTCCAAGAATCCCCTGAATGTGTTTCGCCGGTAGGTGGAGGAGTTGGCTGAGATCATCTGATGACAATGGGTCTTGCAGAAGGATGATGGTGCCAATGATGGAGCGGCAATGGTCCACAGTAGTTTGATCTGGCAATTGCGCGATTGCGTACTCCAAAATTTCACGATACAGGCTGTCGATGCCTGTATACTCGTGTACTGGCCTATCAGTAATTTCCTTCAGTCGAAACTCGAGATCACCGCGCGCCTCGATAAACTCGCAAATCGTCGAGGCAAAGATGAACAAGCCGCCAGCCATCTGAACAAGCTTCCGTACAAGCTCCGGTGGTGGCCAAGGGTGGATAGACAGGCTACGAAGTGCAGCTTTCTTGCTAAGCCTTTCCATCATGTAGTCGCGGATGTCGGAATCAACAACGTCGTCCTCGACATCGTGAAGAACAAAGACTTCGCGTCGCTCTCGCAAAGTAGTGTTCGAAAATGCATCGTTGGTAGAGGTATTTGACCTACTGCTAACGAAAACCTTCAGGAAGGGCACGGATTGTATTTCCGCTGCCAAGGCAGTCAAGATGGTTTCCGGCGCTCGCCCACCAGCACATTCGTCAAGAGCGTCGAGGACGAGTACAATAGGCCGCTGGGTACCAGTGTACACCCTGCGGAGAGGATCCACGAGTAGCTTTGAAAGTTGCTCTCTGGGTAGTGCGTGTCCGATATCTGGTGATTCTCTGATGACACGAACGATTCGATTGCGGAGCTGGACATCGCACCGCGCAAAGAGATACGCGAATGTAGGAAAGATGAGCCTGGCATCGCTCCGGCTCTCAGACTCGCGAGAGCAGAAAAAGCTAGCGCTAAAGATAGCGGAGTTCGCCGCGAGCATGTCGGCAACCGTCAACGCGATGGTTGTCTTTCCTGTGCCGGCACCCCCGTTGAGCCAATAGATCTGGTGCCCGTTTTCGTTTTTCACCCAATTCATGATCTGATCCAGCACACCTTCGCGGGTTCCCTCAGAACACATGGGCCGATTGACATAGTCGTATCGAGCGTCCTTGGCTCGGGGCAGCTTGTCCAAGTGTTCTAAAACAGGTTGAATACATAGTGGCGAGTGGAGAGATCATGTAAATACCAAGAGCCCAGAGATCCTGTTCAAGTTTGTGTCAGCATGCTGCGGATTAGATTGACAAGTAAAGACACTTACGGCAAGCCTGGCTTCGGTCCTCAAAGCTGACCCCACCTGTCCAAAATGAGATGCGGATGCAGAAATATAACTGTACTGGGACTCACCACAATCTCATTTATAAATCCCTGCAGGTAGCGGAACCCCCGGTTGACGGCATGAGCATCGTGCGACGCTTCAATCATCCTACGAAATCGATTGTGACGTTTTATTCTTGTGATCTGTTCCTTGACAGACGTGAGTTCACTGTATACATACAGTCAAAGTGTGCACGTATAACAGAATCGGGAACATGTACCCAGAAAGCATGAAAAGCTGTTCGCCAAGGTCATCAGTCAACCCACGCCCGGTCACCGAGGTGTCCTCGAATTTGGACAGTATGTCGTTGAAGGCGTCAATAGCGGAAATGAGGTCATCGAAGTCGCCCATATTCTGCTCTGAATCCTATCGTGGTGGTCAACATCAGAGACGAGACTGGCAAGTACGAGTGGGCTCATACCTCAAACCTCAGCATCACGACGTGAAATGCCCCAACCGCGCCTCTCAACCCGGGAACAGGAGCACACTCGGCAAGTTTCTCGACAAGGGACAACGCGAAGACGAAAGTATTGCTGACCACTTGTTTCGGAGACGTGTGATCTGCACGAGAAGCAGGGCCAGGAGGGTTGGATACTCCAGGCACTGTACATGTCGTCTCTTTCTCGTCAATGGCAGAGTAGAGAGGAGATGCATACAATGGTCGGTGGAAACGCCGTTTGATGAAGGATATAAACCTCTTCATGTCGTCGAGCAGAGAACGGGAGAATCATTCCGCAAGGTCTTGCGATCCTGATATGTGAGAAATTAGGCGCCTGCTGTATTGCGTGCGGGTGGCCCGTATCCGTAAGTGCTAGATCAAGTACAAAGCTGTGAGCTGCCATATGTATGCAGAAATTTCGGGATCATGACCCTGAGATGACGATGGCCGGGGCGAGTTGCTCGCGTGAGCATGTCAAGATATCGCCAGGGGCTTCTGGCACAAGATGCAAGAAAAGTTAAAGGGGATATCCAATTGTCTTCGGAAATGTAACGCGGCCGTATGGCCATCCAAGTATACCGTACTTATGTATTATGCGAGTTTGTCGTAATCGTAGAAGAATTAGCCAATCGAGTAAAACTCTAAGAAGTCACCTGAAAGAAAACATGTTAACAACGTGGTAGGGCCGCAGTACTGACTCCTTACCGTATCCATGTAGTTTGACGCTAGTAGTCAGAATCTTCATCCCCATAGTAGTTACTGCTTCCACCACCAATCTGGCCGATCTCGAACTTGAGGGTGCACTTCATGTTGTTCTTCGAATAGTTGACCTCGAGGGAACGGATAGTAACATCAACAGCTCCGACTTTCTGCGACTTCGTGAACGTGGAGCCACCACCACCAAAGCCAAAGCCAAAGCCACCTCCGAAAGTGCGAGCGGGAACTCCTAAAACGAAAATATGAAGTACAGCATGCTGACGATGTAGGATCGTGTACGTACCACCCCTGGTCCAGATATTTCCTTTCAAAGGCTTGAGCTCGGCGCCGAAAAACGATTGAATCTGGTCCGCAGTATTCTGCCGAAAGCAAATCAGCCTCCGATATGGCAGGACGCGTCAAATAATCTTCTGACGAATTGAATGATGGTGACAACGCTCTTAGGCTTGTTTTGCGGAGTAGGTTGAAACAACACCCCCTTCCCCGCAAAGAGCGAATCAAACTCGTTGACGGTATAGACTTCATCAAACTTGATCGTTTTAGCCGATCCCTGGAACTTGACGACATCGGATTTGCATTCCTTCTTGAGCCTACAACGAATCAGTCGGAACACACAGAAAACAGAAGTACATATGTCATAGCACACACCTGTCAAACACCTTTTTGACCTGCATCTTCCTCTTCTTCTCTTCGGCCTTGAGTGAGGCGGCAGATGGTCCTGCCGATGCGGTCGAAGCTTCAGCAGTTGTTTCGGGCACAATGCTGGTTCGAGCGCGTTTTGTCGGAGGTTGTTGCGCGATTTCATCTTCAAGCTCAATGATACGCGTCCGCATAGCCTCAAGCACCTGTAAAAACGGATCTGAGCTGACATTTGACGCGTCTATGCCAAGACTACCGACCTGAGGGGTTATGGGAGAGATGACATCAAGTCGAGCTGTTCTGAGAAAGATTTAACGCCGATATTCAATTCAGCGATAGCCGTGAGTGCTCACCTCCATTGTCGAGAGTCAAAGTACTTTTTTTCTTGTTCTTTCCTTTGTCCATGATGGCGAGAAGTGTTGACTGGCGAAGAGGCGTATTCTCTTTTCCGGTAGCAGAAGAACTGGGTTGATCTGGTAGAGACGCGCCCGTAAGGGGGGAAACTATAGACATACGGACGGTTATAACGGCGCGGTTAAAAACAAAGGATTTGAAAAATAGACAAAGCACTTTGACAAAGCCGCAAAACTTGAAGAACACGCGACATGCAGTATTTCTCACGGCACAAGTGCGTGGCTTTGACCACCTTCAGGCTTTTATCAGGTACAGTATGTAAATTTAAAAGACGCAGTCCAGGTAGTCCACTGCCCAAGTAATGGGTCATGATGACTGTATATGCAGTGGCACATTGAAGCATACATTTTTCTCTCATTTATTATCCCTTCTTAGCTGCCTATTGCTAAGACCCCAACTGAAGCTGTGAATCCCGCAATCGCTCCAACGTCCTCTCTCGCCCAATGACACGGGCCACGTCCGCAAGAGCAGGGCCATCCTACAACATCAGGGAACCAACAATCAGACGTCATCTCGACATATCGCCAAGTGAACAACAAACCTTTTGTCCGCACAGAGCATGCCGAAGCACAGTCATGAACACCTTGTATGGGGCATCAACTTTTTCTCGCTCCTTGTTCACAATCTCAAGGAAGTCGGTCTTCTGCCATTGCTCAGGGGTGATGTTTTGCACCAATGGAATGACTGCGTTTAGTGCGGCGGCTAGAGGAGGGCCCGTCAGTCATACGGATGGTGCAGGGGACTACCACACCACGACAAAGATATTCTTACCTCTTTGTGCAGGTGTCACGCGCTTCAACATCTCCCGTGCCTTGTCTGAGTCCAGGTCTAGCTCAACGAAGAAGAACGACCCGTGCCTGACAATGTCGTGGAGATTTGTAAGTCGGCCCTGTAAGAAAGGTATAGAAAGGTATCAATGGGACTGAGGGGTAGGAGAGTGTTGCCCGAACCTCCAACGCCAATATCACCTCCTTGATATAACTGATATTCATATGCGGGCTAGCATCCATTGTCAGTAAAGGAAGAGGAAACTAGTAATCGTCTACCTAGTAGGAAACGCTGCTTTAACATCATCGCGAGCCCGCTCAGCAAGCGAGTGCAATCCATCCGGCGTCGACCAGATCCGTATGAGGTGGTGCTTATTCAAGTACTCGAGCTTGGCAGGATCGAGACTTGAACTACGCTGCGTCAACGCCGAAAGTTCGAACTACAGATAACGGATAAGCTAATTGTGAGAATGTAGAAAGCAAGCCTCACACCTCTTTGATCATTTCAGGAAGCGTCATGAGCGTGGTGCTGTTTGGGGCATTTTGAAGAAGCTTTCCGTGTCGAGCCGAGTGGGATGCTGGGTCGGAAGACTCGGAAGACTCGGAAGGCGCTGGTACTTCGTGCTTTGCCCCCCATCCAGCTAGTGCAAGCCAGTTCAAAACAGCCTGGGGTTCCCAGCCATCTTTCTGTCAAAAACAGAATATGTCAAACCAATATTTTCGTCGGATAATGAAAGGCCCAACGTACAATGTAATCAACAACCTGGACATCCCCCTTCCTTTTCGACATCTTAGTTCCATCAGGGTTAAGGAGGATAGGGATGTGCGCAAATTGGGGCGGTTTTAGATTCAAGCAGGCGTATAGGTCCAGGTGGAGGGGGTAAGAGAGAAGCCATTCTTCCCCACGCAAAACGTGCGTAATGCCCATCTCGTGGTCGTCGACAACAGAGGCTAGGTGATACGTCGGGAACAGGTCTGTCTTGAGCAGGATTGGGTCAGTCGACAGGGACGCATGTGCATCCTTGAGATAGCCAAACACCATATCTGAAGCGGGAGGTCGAGTGGGAAGGTTGCTGTCCTGAGGAAAGGATCAGTGTGTTGGGTAGCCGAAGTGGAGGTTGTCATACATTGAGCCTAACCACCGACTTTTCACCCGCTTTAACCTTTCGTGCTACCTCTTCCTCCGTCAGATGGAGACATGTCTTGTCATATGTCTTGTTAGAGCCAGAGCGCGCGAGCCGTTCGCGTGTCTCTGTCATCTTGTCGACCGAGCAGAAACATCGATATGCGTGGCCTGACTAGTCTCGAATAAGACCTTTTCAGAGCTAAAGGAAAAGAAGAAACGCACGTCCAGCAGTTTTTTGGAATAGGACCTGTAGAGGTCCAACCGTTCAGACTGTGGACGCGTTAGCTGTGCTCGGATAATTTGCAGTGGCCAGTTACCTGAAAATATGGCGTGTGGGGCCCATCCTTTCCTGGACCTGTGCCGCCCATGCAGGTTTAGCGCATGCACATACATATTTATAATAATAAAAGCGCACCGTAATCATATTCCAGACCAGCCCAGTCCAACGCTTTCCTGATACCATCCACTGAACCCGGCACAAATCTTGTCTAAACGCAACCCCAGAGTGAGCAGTGCCTCTAGAACGCTCAGAACAGCCTCACAGCATCCGTATCCTCGACCCGCATCATCCATTTCCCTCCTACTTTCTTCGCGTACAAGTAGTTATACAGTGCCATCCGAAGACCTCCAAGGTGGAGCTGGCCGGTTGGTGATGGTGCAAAACGAAGCAAGGCCATAGTGCCTCTAACAGATATAAATCGACTTCAATTCACGGGGAGTCAGGCAAGAGAGTTTCGATGGGAATGACGCGAACGACGACCAAAGAAAGTGCCAAACTGGAACATGGTCGGGAACTTTGACAAGGATGCATGATGCCCGGTCGGTCATCGGACCTCGGGCCGATCACTTTAATTAGTTTCCGTCCTCCTCATCTTCCTCCTCCGAGTCAAAGCAGTCTCCTTTGTCCAACATATACATGACATATATATGACCCCAGAATTATAAGGCTTCATTCAGCTACATGAACTTTTCGAGCCTCAAGACGTCAAGGTACCCCACGTTAGAAAGCAGCGAAGGACATGCAGGGTTTATCAAGGCTACTACCACAGCCTACGTACGTACATGCGCAGAGGTATTGAGCCATACACCCACCGCATTTCCGCGGCAAAGCGTCGTCTATATCGAAACTGATCAATTACTTGTAAAGATCGAGAATAATGTCGGCGGCTATGGGCTGCAATCAATCTTCCTTACGCCAATTGCAAACGGACAAGTGGTACACACCTTTCTCGCCGATGACATAGGCTGCCGCTAAAGAAGACAAGTGAAGATGAATATTGGCTGAATTAGTATGAGGTGACAATGACAACCTTGCGTATGAGCGGCTATCTGGAGAGGAATGATCGAGAGATCAACGACACGAAGGTTCTTGGTGCCATACACTTTGAGGTGCGGGTCCACAACGCCTTGCCTGTCCCTCGGCAGCATTGAACAGGTACCAAGAGCGTCTGAATTAAGTTGGTCAATCTAACATCAAGCGCTGTAAAATGGCGGGACTTACGGCCTGCCGTGATGTGCGTGTTCTTGACGTATTCTAGCAACTAGTGTTTGAGTGGTAGGCACAGCGAGTGAAAGAGTGTGTGCCCCACCTCGTATCGCTTCATTACTCATACCCTGAGGGCCCGGTTTAAGGTCGCCTCCGACAAGGGCTGACTTCAGAGGCTCTGTCTCGGCCACACTTCGTATATACTTGACGCCTTGCACCAAGAGCTCCAGATCTGGGGGATGCTAAGAAAGGCGGTCATTGCAGATCAGCAAACTTGGCGCACCGGAGTCTTTTTCGAAATATCGTGGGTCAATGTCAGGGCAGTCCTGAGAGTCGTCGCTCCTTGAGTGCTGTTGAAACATACAGTTAAGCATTCACAGGAAACGTGAGGGAAAAGAAAGTTAGACCGACGATAGATCCACGGGAAAGAGGATGGAGAAGGAAGGTCAGGATTGATAATTTTGAATCACACCGTATAGCTGCAAATTCGAAGTCGGGCGAAGCATTGGAGCGGAGTATATCGAGCTGGATATCGAGCTGCTCTTGTAGACCCGGCACTATGCCAGAAGTGTTCTTATATTCACCGATTTCCTTCTCAATCTTCGCGAGGAGATCATCGGCGTCAGGAGTTTTAACCTCGACAAGTGGGATGTAAGTATACGAGCTAAGTCTCGTTCTCAAGCCCCCAGCGATACTGGTTCTAGAATTAGTGGCAATTGGTGTGATGTCACGGGAGTAAGACGAACTTTATCTGCGCTGACCCGTTGACATCCTCGGGATGCTGGAGTAGATCGAAAGCCTGATGATTGGCAGCCGGGTCGAGCTCGTATGTGACAATGGCGACATTGTGCTCTTGCAGGTTCTCGCCGACTCCTGGGAGTTCAAGTTTGACCTCCACACTGATTCTTGATAAGACATCGCGGCGTCCTATTCCAGATAACTCAAGAATTTGGGGATTTATAATCGTGCTACAGGTAGTCAATACCGCTAATAACAGAGATGGCGACGAACGTACCCTGCGCTCAATATGACTTCTCTCCGAGCGTTGAGAATGTGTTTGCTTCCGCAACGGACGAATTCAACGCCTGTTGCAGTGAGACCCTCTATGCAGTGACCATCTGCAAATATGATGCGCGATACGAACGCTTGCGTGAAGACCTGTTAGCGGAATCGTTAGTAGCTAAGTTCTGATGGGGGCATCCAAAAAAGGCGTACTGTGAGATTCGGGCGGTCTTGGGCAGGTACGAGGTACGCCGTCGCAGCACTCGACCGGGTCCACGTTTTGGGATCAATCGTAGAAGAAGCTACCCAGGTCCCGTTTACCTTTGAGCTCTTTAGTACGTGTCCTTCATTTACGGCCTGATTTATACTTACGTCTCCCTTATACGGATCGTCGAGGGCCTTGACTCCTCTGTTTACGAAAGTCGCTTGTAGTATAGCGTCCAGCGGATGTGCATGGGGAGGAAGAGTAATACAAACTGCACCGCTAGTGATACCTCTATCTTCAGACGATGATGGTTGCTCGACTGTTGCTTGAAATCTACCAGGGGATATATAAGAGGCATCAAGAGTGGGGCACAAGGACGAACTGACTTCTCGATTTTCTTCGAATAACGAAAGAATTCGTCCCAATTCCACCCAGGGTTACCCAACCTCTCAAAAGCATCGATGTCAACCGCAGGAGGTAAACTCCACGCAAGAAAATTCGTGCTTGAGGTTCCGCCTATACAATCTGTCAAAGCTATAGGTAGTCGCGAGGACGGTCCAATTACCAAGACCCTTGCCGCGAGACCACAACACCTCTCTGTCGTTAGAGTATTTCTGCTTTGTTGTCAGAAAACCCCAATCGTACTTCGAAAGTCTGGTCAATTGAATGCTCAATATTCAGTTCATTAAGTAGGCGCACCTTGGGATTTCCAACATACTGACCATATCGAGCCGGAATTGCGGTCAATGCGTCGTCGATAGTATTATTTCCTGCCTCAAGTACGGCGACGGTGAGTGAAAGATCTTCGGAGAGACGCGCAGCTAGGGTGAGGCCAGCCGTCTAAACAAGAACGTTACGTCACGACAAGGTAACTAGTGGACGACGTGGTTATACTCACCCCACCTCCAATGATGACGAAATCATAGGTCTTGCCCGAGGCGTCTGCAATGTCTTGGGTGATCATGGCGTTACCCAGCCTTGAAGAATGAACCCCTTAGGTTGGATTAGGTGTGGTCGAAGTTGAGTAGGCGTTACATAAAGGGAACCCGCTTCGCTTGGACGAATCGAGTCTATGAACGCCTTTCATGTCCGAAGAGGATTTAATCGTTTGGCATATGGCATCAAACGATTTAAACTCCAAGATTGTTTGCGAGAAAGGGCTTGCACTCTGGTACAGACCATGTGAGCTATAGTATGCAGGGATACGGGGAAAAGATCTTACCGACGCGGAGACACTTCATATGGGCTATAGATTTCGCCGCCTCGGTGAAGTTAGATGAAAGATGGCCGACTTGTCGCCACATTCTTCGGTAACAGCTGGTGTGTGGTGTGGCAGGTCGACAGACATTTGGCTAGTGTTTGACAGACGTTACGCAAGCGGAGACCTCGTGCCAATCCCAAGCTATCTGCTCACTAGCGACCAAAACGATGAATGTAGGGGCGAATCTGGCTCCTGAACAACAAATATTTCGTATCCATAATTTTCATCAAGAGAGTACAGGTTTAGAGGATATAAGGTCGGCCGTCAATGCGTCAACGTTCAATGTTGGCCGTTGTGCAACCGTTGTGGATTGGTTCAAGTGATTGGTAGTTTTGTAGAGGACCACCGCGGCAAGAGGGCCGTGACACGTTTAGATGCGATCACCTGAAACTCACATGACTCTGATCAGGACACGTCTTAGCAAACTTGTCAAATTCAGAGACTCGACTCTGCACTCAGATACGCCGAGATACGGATAGAAAAAGGTATTTTTGCCGTCGTCGTGAGGACCGATCCCAACTCTAGTCACAAATTCATGACTTGTGAGCAGCGAGAATGATGTCCGATGCTGGCCGGGGGTCAATGTTTGGGTAACCTTCGACAAGCGGGAGAAAGCACACCTTTCTCTCCAATTACATAGGCAGTGGCTAGAAAAGTGATCAGGAAGCCAGGCGTATTAAATGAAAAGTAAAACCCGAACCTTGTGTGTGGGCAGCAATTTGAAGAGGAACAATAGAGAGGTCTACGATACGAAGATTCTTTGTGCCGTATACTTTCAGATTCGGGTCCACGGCACCTTGCTTTTCTCTAGGTAGCATGGAGCATGTTCCCAGACCATTTGAACAGTAAATCAGTAATTTGAGCCTGAAGTGCTCAGTGGTTAAATCCATACGCCATGTCGTGCTATTGTTGCTCCTGATATAGTCTGGCTTGTCTGTGGTCAAAACCCGCCATGGGCCACCAAAGACATGATCACTTGCCTCTAACATCCTTGTCACTAGTGCATTTTGGACCTGGTTCTAGCTCTTCTCCGACATAAGCAGACTTCATGGGCTCTGTCTGGGCAATGCTCCTGATATATTTGATACCTTGTACTAGAAGATCCATATCTGAGGAGCAAAGATCATGAGATTTCCAGATGTATTATTGATTGAAAATCACACGGCACACCAGAGTCTTTCTCGAGGTAATGTGGATCGATGTCTGGGTCATCTTGAGGGTCGTTGCTTTTCGAGTGCTATATGTCAAAAAAAAAGACATCATAAAGTCGTATGGCATGAGGAAGTGAGGCGACGAACAATTGTGCCACGCGACAAGGCATGAACATGGAAAGCAAAGATTGTCACGTAAGTTTTGCCTTCTTCAGGGTTTACTGACGGAAAAGTCAATTATACGAGGCTTAAAAGGTTGATTGAAACATTACATGTCGTAGAAAACAGCATGGGAAAACCTTCGAACTCAAGTTCCGGAGATAATTTGGATCGCAGAGTATCCAGCTGTATATCCAGCTGTTCTATCAGGCCAGGCGCGATCCCCGGAGTATCCTTGTAATCTTCAATTTCTTTCTCTATCTTGGCGGCGACCTCGAGAGCATCGGGAGTCCTGATATCGATGAGTGGAAGGTAGGCAAAAACACCCACGCCATTCCTCAAAAGCCCTTCACCTTGAGCACTCGATCAGGGGCATGTGAGTAAAAATACGCTACGGTAAACAGGATTGACAACGAACTATAACTGTGCCGCTGCCTGGATGCCCTCAGGGTTCTGAAGGGAGTCGAGAGTCTGATGATTCGCAGCAGGGTCGAGCTCGTACGACACGGTGGCGAAATTGTGGTCTTGCAAGTTCTCTCCAACACCTGGAAGCTCGATTACGGGTTCAATGCCGATTTTGGACAATATGTCACGACGGCCAATCCCAGACATTTCGAGTATCTGAGGGTCCTTGATCGTTCTGCAAGAAAATCAAGGCATGGATAGAAATAAAAGCGAAGTGATCGCACCCTGCGCTCAAGACGATTTCTTTCTGCGCGCCGAGAGAATAGGTTTGTCCCGCATGCACAAAGTCTACACCAGTAGCGGTAAGGTCACCTCCGTTGCGGTCCTCCCTGAATACGACTCGTAAGACTGTCGCCTGCGTAAGGACCGTCAAATTCGGGCGGCCCTGCGCGGGCAAAAGGTACGCCGTCGCCGAACTAGAACGGGTCCAAGTTTTTGGGTCTATGGTACAGGAGGCGTTCCATGTCCCGTTCACCTTTATTGCCTTGTCAGTTACTACAATTGCGCAGATGGATGGATATATTACATTTCCCTGATAGGGATCATAAAGGCGTTTAATTCCTCTGTTCACAAAAGTCTCCTGCAGGATCGCATCTATTGTGTGGACATGCGGTGCAAAGGTGGTCTGGAGAAGGCCAGAACTTCCGCGATCATCACCATAGGTATGAGGAAATAGATCAGCCACTTCCTTGGTCGGTGGATGGAACCTATGTTGCCGAGGTCAGACGCTATACTCGTCGCTCAAATCCGAGGGAAAGCCAACTTTTCGATCTTCCTTGAATACCGATGGAATTCGTCCCAATTCCACCCAGGGTTACCCAACTTCTCGAACGCATCGATATCGACAGCAGGGGGTAGACTCCACATGAGGAAGTTGATAGTAGAGCTTCCGCCTGTTCAGCCGTAAAAAATCTATGTTGTAGCCTCGAGGATGTGTACTTACCAAGACCCTTTCCACGAGGGGATGGCATTTCCCTATCATTTGAGTGACGTTGTTTTGTAGTCTTGAAACCCCAATCATGCTGAACGTGAAAGATATGTTGCTTTGTCGTACCATTATCAATTCGACGTCAACGCACCTTGGGGTTGCCGAGTTGTTGCCCATATAGAGCGGGAATCGAAGTCATTGGGTCATTTATGGTATTCTCCCCCGCCTCGAGCACAGCGACAGTTATTGATGGGTTTTCAGAAAGGCGCGAAGCAAGAACGAGACCTGCCGTCTGTATATTATGTTAGTGTTCATGGCAGCACTCACGCCTAACCAATCAAAGTAAAGGATCTGATACTCACACCCCCACCAACGATGACAAAATCGTAGCTCTTGCTCAATACATCAAGAACATTTGTGGTGATCATGGAGGATGGCTGAAATCTATCGATAACGTTGAGCGGTAGACGAAGAAGTCGGAGATTCACGCCTTGCTGCAATCGATGAGAAGGCAGCTAGATTAGATCAGGTGCCGCCTGTCGGAACTTTGGATCACATCCGCCAAGTTTGGAGCGTATCCTGAACGAAGCAAGTTTTTTTATTGGGCGTGGGGTGGGGTGGCGTCCCAGCAGTCTTCGGTACTTGACTATATGGATTTCAGAAATAGATGGTCATCGGTCCGCACATAGGGCTTCGGCCACCACTGTCTTCCAATCCGATTGTCAGCAACTGTCAATAAATTACCAACATAATCCAGTCGATTCAGAGCCACTCGGAACTCCTCGATGACCCGCATGTTAACCTGTTATGCTTAGAGGTGCTCCGTATGCTCCAAGTGCTGTTCACCGCATGTTTTCAGGGGCCGGGCGAGACGAGAAATGAATCGATCTTGTATTCTCAACCACGCAAACAAACGAAGTTTGCTAAAGCTCCTTATTCGTCAGCCAGCGATTAATGAGGGCCTTCGACTTATCACCCGGCACCTAAAAGCCCCCATCGGCACCCTCAAAAGATGTATGGAGAAGATCAAGATAAGTACACACCATATGCCCAACTGCCTCGATCGTCGCAAACGCCAAGCCATACACACTCCTCACACTTAAGGCCTCCCTCTTCCCCTCCGCTTCCCACATGCGCAGATCCTACAACGCAAATTCCCTGTTTCCATATTCAAGCATGCCGACATAAATGGGGACGCGGACATCGCGCTCCAAGAGGACTTCGATGTGGAATGGTGTGGCAGGCTGCTGGTCATTGGATTCGGCGAGGGCGACAGGAACGGGGCCGGAGCACATTCAAATTGAGATGGGGCGGCCGGGTTGACGCCTATTGACGCCGAAGAGAGAACGCGTAGCGGAGCTAGTGAGGAATCTTGAGACTCGAGATGCGTCTGGTGATGGCGTGCTCAGTCTTTTCACGCCAGATAAAGCTGTGGATGAAATCGTACCCTGTCACCAGTCGCCTGGTTCGCCCTCAGTCCTTGCTAATGCCACAAGGGCCCCTTCAGCCACTTCTTGCAGCAACAAAGCTAATACAGATGTTGTATTAAGATGATCGATGTTCGCAAAGTAAGGAAGAACCACGCGATATGCCTTGGATGAACACAGGGACTGGAAATATTTAAGTGGGCAAAGAAGGAAAAATAACTAGTTTACCTACAATGCGATATCTTTGACTAGGTTTTAACAGACGTTGTGGAAGCAGACATCGACCTGGCAACCAAAACGATGGATGTAGGGGGCAAATCTGGGTCGTGAACGTTCAAGCTCAAGATCGATTTGGCTCAAGTACAATGTACATCAATTTCCATACGCGATCACCTGGAAGTCACATGTGAGGCTAATCGGGAATAGCCGACGCGCTCTCTTACAGCCTCGACTCTACGTTACGCAACTCTAGATTTTACACTCTGAGAAACGTGTCCGAAAATATGTTCAAGATCTTGAGAAAAGTATATTTTTAAAATGCATGAAGACAGATCTATACTTTGGCGACACAATTAATGTTATAATCATACCAAATTGTGTGCAGCGAGAATTATGTCCGATGCTACGCGGGGAGTGGGGGGAGTCAATCTTAGAGTGAACCTCGAGAAGCAGAAGAGAAGTACCTTTCTCTCCAATCACATAGACAGTGGCTGAAAAAGGAATCAGGGAACCGAGCATATCAGATGAAAAGCAACTTCCGAACCTTGTGTGTGTGCAGCAATTTGAAGAGGAACAATAGAGAGGTCTGCGATTCGAAGATTCTTCGTGCCGTAGACCTTCAAATTTGGGTCCACGACACCTTGCTTTTCTCTCGGAAGCATAGAACAAGTTCCCAAACCATCTGAAAGTAAAACCAAGTCAATCATCAATTCGAGTGCATGGTGGATGGAAGCCATACGCCAACAGGTGCTATTGGTGCTCCTGATATACTCTATGTTACCTGTTGTCAAAAATTGCAATGGACCACCAAAGACATGAGGACTGACCTCGAATATCCTCGTCACTGATACATTTTGGGCCCGGCTCTAGCTCTTTTCCGACGTAAGCTGACTTTGTGGGCTCTGTCTCGGCAATGCTTCTGATATATTTGATGCCTTGTACTAGAAGATCCATATCTGAGAAGTAATGAGATTTCCGGACAAACTAATTGAGAATCACATGGCACACCGGAATCTTTCTCGAAGTAACGTGGATCAATGTTTGGGTCATCTTGAGGGTCGTTGCTTTTCGAGTGCTACATGTTTCAAAACCTTTATGAGAAAGTCGTATGGCACTAGGAAGTGAGGTGACGAACAATTGTGCCACGCGACAAGGGGTGGACATGGAAAGCGAGGAGCGACATATAGGTTTTTCCAGCCTCGGGTTTTACTGGGGGGAAAGTCAGTTACGCTACTAGGTGTAAAAGGGCGATCGACATATTACATGTCGTAGAAAATAGTAAGGGAAGGCATGTGAACTCAAGTTCAGGGGATGATTTAGATCGTAGGGTATCCAGCTGTATATCCAGTTGTTCTCTTAGACCGGGCGCGATCCCTGGAGTATTCTTGTAATCTTCAATTTCCTTCTCTATCTTGGTGGCGAGCTCGAGGGCATCGGGAGTCCTGGTATCGAGGAGTGGGAGGTAAGAAAAAAAGCCTAGACCATTCCTCAAAGGTCCTTTGCCTTGGGCACTGGATCAGAGGCATTTGAGCGAACGTAGCTAAAAGAATTAACAACGTACTATAACTGTGCCGCCACCTCAGCACCCTCAGGATTCTGAAGGGAGTCAAGAGTTTGGTGATTGGCAGCAGGGTCGAGCTCGTACGCCACGGTGACGAAATTGTGATCTTGCAAGTTCTCTCCAACACCTGGAAGCTCGAGTATGGGTTCGATGCCGATTGTGGACAATATGTCACCACGGCCAATCCCAGACATTTCGAGTATCTGAGGGTCCTTTACTGCTCTGCAAGAATATCAAGACATGATCGAAAATAAGGGCAATACGATCACACCCTGCACTTAAGACAATCTCTTTCTGCGCGCCGAGAAAATAGGTTTGCCCCGCATGGACAAAGTCTACACCAGTAGCGATAAGGTCATCGCCGTCGCGGTGCTCCGCGATGGCAATTCGTAACACTGTTGCTTGCGTCAGGACTGTCAAATTCGGGCGGTCCTGCGCCGGCACCAGGTACGCCGTCGCCGAACTAGAACGGGCCCAAGTTTTTGGGTCTATAGTAGAAGAAGCGTTCCATGTCCCGTTTACCTTTTAATGGTTTGTCAGTAATATTCTGATTACACAGAAGCAGATGGATGAATATATTTACATTTCCCTGATAAGGATCATCAAGGCGTTTGATTCCCCGGTTCGCAAAAGTCTCCTTCAGGATAGCATCGATTGTGTGGACATGCGGTGCAAGGGTGGTCTGAAGACGGCCAGAACTTCCGCGATCGCCACCATAGGTATGAGGAAATAGATCAGCCACTTCCTTAGTTGGTGGGTGGAACCTATGGGGCCGAGGTCAGGCACCGTACTCGTCGTTCAATTCAGAATGGAAGCCAACTTCTCGATCTTCCTTGAATAACGATGGAACTCGTCCCAATTCCACCCAGGATTACCCAGTTTCTCAAACGCATCGACATCGACAGCAGGGGGTAGACTCCACATGAGGAAGTTGATGGTGGAAGTTCCACCTGTTGGACCGTGAATCAGTGTTGTAGCTGCCGAGTAGGGTGTGCGCTACTTGCCAAGACCTTTTCCACGAGAGGACGACATCTCCCTGTCATTCGAGTAACGTTGTTTTATAGTCTTGAAACCCCAATCATACTGGAAGGTATGTTACTTCGTGTACCATAATCAACAAAAATTCACGTGAGACGCGCCTTGGGGTTGCCGAGTTGTCGAGCGTACGGAGTGGGGATCGAAGTCATTGGGTCATTGATGGTATTGTCGCCGGCCTCAAGCACAGCGACAGTTATGGATGGGTTTTCAGAAAGGCGCGAGGCAAGAGCGAGTCCTGCTGTCTTTGTTTTGTGTCAGTGCCAGCACTCACGCTCAACCAATCAGTTGAAAACTCACTCCCCCACCAACAATCACAAAATCGTAGGACTTGCTCAACACATCGACAACATTGGTTGTGATCATGGAGGGCGGCTGGAATATATCAACTTGGGGTAAAGGTTTGGCTGAGGGGTAGGCTAAGAGGTTGTAGATTTGGCCCGCATTGCAATCGACAAGAAGCAGCTATTCAGTTGTTCAGATCAGGATCTGCCTATCAGACCCACGTTTAGAGCGTGTCCCAAACTAGTCCCAAACGAAGCAAGTTTTCTGATTGTGTGTGGGGTGGAACGGCATCCGGCAATCTTTGGAGCCCCCATACGAGCACACGAGGGGAAGAATCGTTAAGAAATCAGGATCCTTGACTCAATGGAATTCGAAATGTTGTACGTTGCAATTGTCGATGGCGAGGTCAAGTCGCCCCAAGCTTCGGCCCGTCACTGTCTTCCAATCCGATTATCACTGTTTTCAACAAATCATCAAATCATGTAAGCATGGTTGAGCTACTCGGAACTCTTCAGTGACCGGGCATTACAATTAATTGGCGGTGCTACGCATGTTCGAATGCTGGTCAGGTGGCGTCGCAATCTTGTTTACCCCATGTGTTGGAGACCCAGGCAAGGAATGGTCCGTGAATGCCTAAAGGTACTCATATTCTCGACTACGCGACAAGCGAAGTTGCTAAAGTCCCTCATTCACCAACCAGCGATTGATGAGAGCCAACTCCTCCTTCGGCTTATCCGAACGCCCGTATCAACACCGTAAGCGAAGGATTGAGGACAACCGGTTACCACACACCTGCCGCCTCAATCGTCGCGAACGTCAAACCCTTCACACTCCTCATAATTTCCTTCTGCCCCACACACGCGTATAGCCTGCGACGCAAACTCCCTGTGTCCAATACAGTCAAGAGCGCACATCCGGCGCTCATTCCTGACGCAATTGCAGATCCAGTCGTACGCACCGATGTATGTGAGAAAGTGGACATCGCGCTACATCGCGCTACAAGGGGGCTTCGATGTGGAATGGTGTCGCAGCTTGCTGCTAGTTGTTTGATTATTAAGTGAAAAATCCTCGGAGAGACGCGCAGGTAGAGTGAGTCCGTCTAAAGAGCCAAGAACTTTATCTCAGGCTGAGGCAAACAAAGAGCGAGGGTATGATACTCACACCACCACCAACAATGACGAACTCGTAGGCTTTGCTCGGAGTGCTTGCAGTGTCTTTGATGATCATGATGTTCGTTACTCAAGCTTGAGCAATGAGCCCCTTAGGTTGGCGTGCCAATCCCAAGCCAGCTCATGATCACTGGCACCGATACGACGATGGATTGTGAATGTAGGGGGCGAATCTGGGTCGTGGAGAATCAAATATTGATTCGTATCCACAAGTGGTGTCAAGAGAGTACAGATTGAAAAGATATAAAGTCGACGATGAATATTTTACGTTGACGACTTCAAAATCGATGTGGTGGATGGGTTCAGGTTTAGCCGGCAAATGCCGCAAGCCCAGGCTTGGAAAGTGACCTAAAGTGACCTCCAAGTTCCAACAACTAACTAGTAGTTGTTCACTCGTCTTCTTGCATCTTCGGTCGATTTTATTTATTTAATAAGCGAGTTCGGTGAAATACAAGGTCTCTCAGATGTAAGTAGAGAGTACTCTTAATGACTGCAAGATGTGCTGATTTCAAGATTCTAAAGTAAAACCGAAAATCGCTGGAAGATTGTCAACACTGTGCTATGACTTTGGCGTCAAGTGAAAGATCGACTAGGATCGTGAGCGTGCCACTGCCGATGTCGATGCCACTTGTCCCATTGCACACAACTCGTTGACGCGACGCGACGCGTAGAGTCACGTGGACAAGAATTGGGCAATGATGGCCAAGAACCTTGCAAGGGTCAGAATAGTGAGTCGAGAGTTCAAGCGATAATTGGTATGGGTACCACTCACGAAGTTTTTTTCCGTATCGACTCGCGCGCAGTACACGACTTTGCAGGGCCGCCGCTTCAAGTCAACTTCAAGATGGCCATCTAGTACGACATCAACGGACTCTCCCTTTCTAGATACGACGCGACGGATCTAGTTCTCGAACTATATCTGAGTATTTATAGACACAGACGGATGTATATATCGATCCGTTCCGTTGAGATGGCTTCGGACATCGTTTTCATCAAGCAGGTCCATTTGCACATTGTCGATGTAAGTGTTAGTGGCCTCACTGGACTTTCATTCTCTTATAAACCCATAAATTTTTAGAAACTCGATCTCTCACTCCCCTCAGATGCTCAAGCTTTAAGATCGCTTGTTAAAAAGAAAGTCTGAATGGGCAGAAATATGCGTTGCTCGTGGCGCATGCGGTAGTGGCGCACATTACATACAAATGTCGAGGAGCTCCGTGGAATACCCTCTCTTACATACCCAGGCCAGCCTGTCCAGACCTTGTGTTTTCCACTACCAGAGCGCCGATGCATGTCCCGGTATAGTCGGGATCGTGAAAGTATGTAAATAGCCATAAAACGAAAGGATCAACGAGTAGGAGTCTGCAAAACTACACTGCGTCATCATCCGGCCGCTTACACTCGATTGTCATTTTCGAATGTACCCGTGCGGCTAAGTCCCATCTTCACCGGATCTGTCATTTGGTGAGTTTCAACGTGGCGGTAGACCTGGGATACAGGTTGATCAGTCAACGCCAAATATCCTGGACATCGGTACCACTTGCCTCTGTGTCCCGCTGCGCGCCATACTACCATGCATCAGTACCCAAACACCAGTGCTAGGCTACGGAGAGAAACGTTCTGCTCACATGTCTGTCGGAGTTAGTGCTCTGGTTGAGCGCCGATAACTTGATTACTGCACTCCCTTGAACGCTATCTCCATGTTCACTGCCTTTCATCTGCCAGAACGCACGCGCGTTGAGACTACTCATCAGAGAGTTTGTGTATAGCTTGGAGAGCGGGTAATTGAAAAGAAGGTGTCTGAGGTATTGTTCGTGAGCTCGTTCGAAGGGCTATGATGGAACCTACAGGCCGGTAGACTGCGACAATGATTGAGCGTTACATACCACAATGTGACAATGAATCAAACAAACTTACGTCGAGTAGAAATATCAACAAATTGACGAGTCTGTTTCCTGGGTCAACGCTAGCACTTCTTCAAAGCTTTATCAACTTACGCCCAGATTGAGGTAATCAGGCCTAATCATGGAATTGCGTATCAGTCCTGAACCCACTGTCGAACGATACTGCGTCGAAAACTCGCCTGTTTGTACAGTTACTGTACAAGTGATAAGTCAGCGCAAGGAATAGGTCAGCGATGGTCTATGAAGTTCAACTCGATATACACACATCTGATTATGCGGTCAACATAAGTATCTGTCTTTGTGAAGCCCGTTTTGCGCTGTCTCTGGTTTGGACATTGGTCAGTAACTCATACAAGGACTGGCATCCTATCATACCAGATAGAGGACCAGGGTGCCAGTGATGAGAATATCGGCAATTGACGAGGATACAAGCCCTGTGACATATCGGCATCTCGTCAAGCACAGCTAGAGGTTATCCGACGTACATGGGATTCCAACAACTTTGAGCTTCTGGAACTCAATGAATTGAGTGACGATACCAGCGCCAATGGAAGTCCCGATACTCGTTACTACAGAGCATGCTTGAGTATTCTAACCAGTCAAATCTCAGAGAGCCTGCCATTCACTCACAGAAATTTATTGTCGCAAAAAAGAGGATAAGAGCCCCCAACCACGTCCTCTGAGTAAGAACCTTGACTCTCCAAGCAAAAAAGGCCTGCGCAACCCCGCCGATTATCCCCTGTCGGATAAGTGAGCATCAAGGACACATTCAAGTTGTCGGTTTCAAGTCATACCGTTAGTGCCGGATCTAGAACATGTTTAGATTTAACGCATTCCAATTCTTTAGCGACGCACCGGTCGAAAATATCCAGGTTGCAGTCGTGAGATAAGCGACATCGCCTGAAAAGTAGAGGTCAGTATTGGAAGGATGACCTATGTAATATGTACTTACCGAAGTGCTTTATCAGCGACTCATACATATATACTAGGGTGAATACTGTGTGGAGAGTATCCGCAATGAACAGCAAGTACACCTGGGTGGTACGTGTGAGAGCATCCTGATGATGTGCAGATAGAATACTGACGAGGCCTTGAATCCAATAGTTGTCACTTCACACCTGGGATTGAGCGGTGGGGCAAATATATATATGAAAGCAGACACACCGCTTTGGAGACGTATGGTATATATAAAGCTGTGCGACTAGTATACCATACAAAAAGACGTTGAGCGCCGTTCCGATGAGCATAGGCCCATGACTGTGAACGCAATTTGAGAATGAAAAAAAAGTCGAAAATGAGATTGGGAGCACTGACGCTATTTCGGCTATTTGGGCCGGTGTAGGAGGGGAGGCCATTTGTACTTCAGAGCGAGTTCGTAGGTTCACGGTAAACAGGGCTTTCGTTGTCATCGTTCTTTATATACCAAGAACGTTCAGATCTTTCCGAGTCAATCGTGAACATGATCAATGATAGGAGGGGTACACCCCCATGTGGGCCCGGCTTGTGATCTGATAGCATGAACCGTCATCCCAGGAATACTTCGATAGTAGTTGAAACCGCGATGCACGCCGCGAACAGCTGAGCATCAGTATCAGGAACCCCGAGTCTCGTGGTAGTATGTTTAGAAGCTTGCGTGTGCTTAGATCTGTGATCAATCAAGACTTCGTTTTGTGCACCATATAAGTGTCCCAAAGTGAAGGTCTGGTCTGGGTGAGAGAAGGTTCAAAGGGCTAATAGAAGATACCGGAAGAGAGGACTATTCAGAAGTACATCTTGGATATACAGAGATGTTTTGATCTGGGTAGGAGAAAGGTTAGGGCTAACCAGAATAAGATATCGGAACGGACGTGAGAGAGGGCTATTCATAAGTACATACCTTAACAAGTGAGCTTCTGACAGCGAGTGTCTTGTCCGAAAAGAAGCATGATGTCGACACAGATATAACAAATCATCAATCAGAACTTGCTTGGGATACCGCTCACATATCGAGAGGGTTAGACAAACAGAGGGAGAACTTCCTTGCCATATATTCGGGCTGCGACAGCTGCGATATGGCTATTGTATGGCTAGGGATCAAGGCCTCAAACTTCGCCGAAGGCCGATCTTTAAAGATAGAAGTCAGAAGCGAGTTCGTGGCAACTCTCGCCCGGACTACCAAGACAGCCACTACAATACCTCTTTGTCACCCGAGTGTCGCCGCATCGTCGCCAGGAAACCCAAATCACGCTCCGAAGTCGTGGTCAATAGAGCACTCAATGTTCATCTCACTACGTAGGGCGCACCTTAGGATTTTCAACATACTGTCCAGAAGGAACTGCGGTTAATGAGTCATCTGTCGCACTTATTATCACCTGCATCAAGTACTACGGGGGCGAGTGAAGGATCCTCAGGGAGATGTGCTAGGTGAGGACCGTCATCTAAATAAAAACCCTGTGTCAGGTAGTCAAAGAACGAAGTATTTATTTATACTCACCCCACCTCGGACGATGATGATCAATGAAGTCGTAGTTCATGCTCGAGATGCCCGTAAGATCTTTGTTGATCATGGCGTCAAGCTTGCAAATGAGCTCTTTAGTGTGGTCGACGTGAGCTAGGCATTACATAAAAACTCTTGGAACAACGAGCGCGAAATGAATACCTTTTCATGTCTGAAAGGGGCTTGATTGTTGACATGCAGCACGATATAGCAGAGCAGGTGACTACGACGACATGAGAAAGAAGGTATGCAAGAATATTGAAAAAAGAACTCACGGTTTTCACCGCCTCATGCTAGATCACAAACCTGTCGCTACATTCATTAGTTCCATGTGTAAGTTGCCACAGTAAGCCTACACTCTTGACACTGAAGAGTCATACAAGCGGAGACCTCGGGCAGTCCACCGACTCAATTAGGTCGGGGGCAACCTGAGTCCTGAACAATAAATTCGTATCCACACTTTGTGTCACGAGAGTGAAAATAAATTGGAGGGCATAACAGTAAGGTCGAATGTCGACCTCGCTTCAACGGGTCTATGTTCACGGGAGGAAGAGGAACTGGCGCGGTCCCAATTAGGAACAACCAGTTCACTGCACGACAACAAAAGTAAATAAAGTAGTTACACTGTGTCTTTCCTTGCCCGCAGAACATACACACCTACTAAGCGGGGGGGGATACACTTACGAGGCCTTCGAGACCCCGACCCTCCTGGCAGGATGTGCGGGTAAAACCCTGTCGGAGCCGAGATGCAGTTCCCCACACCCCGACGTAATTCCCCGCCATCCAGGTAACGACAACCCTTGCTTGGTCAACTTTCCTTAGAGCATGCATGCTGAGGCATCCGTAGATGCCTTTTATATAAATACATGTTTTGAAAAAATGAAAAAGACTTCGTTCCACAACATCCTGCCTCGCCACATCACTTCGGGCGTCGTCTATGCTCGCCATTCCGGGACGTCAGGTGGCTCTGCCCCATTCCACACCAGAATCTGAACCGGACTAAACACCTCGAGCGTCTCATGTGCGAACTTCGCCAACAGCGACACTGTCTCTAGTTTCTCCGGAATGTGACGAAACAATGCCGTAAGATTTGGATACACCTCGCGACGGAAGCTTGGGACGGTCACTGCTACGGCAGCCCAGAACAAAGTTCGCAGCTAAACTAAAACGAGGGGTGGGTATATACGAAGAGAGAGTATGCCCTGGGTCCTTTATTACCTCCCTGCACAGTCTGCACACACGGTTCCCCCATGGAACCGGAGCCCTCTCCTCTCAGCCCACTGCCATCTCTCAACAGCGAGCTCATGGTAGGAAACAACAAACTGCGTTAGCGCACAACGATGGTGGGGCACCTTCTCGTTGCCTTCACGCACATACTAGTGACGAAACGCCAACACTTTACGAACCCTGCGATCTCCTTCGAGCTCCATCCTGTCCGCCAGTAAGTCCGAAGTTCGCATTGACACCACAGTCGCGTCATTGATCCATGCTTCTGGCGACACCTGCGCCCGCGGGGGTTGTGCAAGCTGGCTCCAATCACCTCAAGTCGCCGCGTCAACTTTCAAACACGATCAGCTGAAAGTCACCTGACTCTAATTAGGAATAGAGGGCACCGACGCGTCTCAAGGCCAGCCCTGCTGCACTCAGATATATATACAGGGTCTTGCATAAAAATCTGCAGTCAATAATTTCTGTGGAGCTGTTTGTCGTTGTAAATTTGTGACCAGATTGTCACACTTCCATAATCTCGGTGAAGTTGAAGGACCACATACTGTCCGTTCACTACATCCAGCCAGCTCAGCTATTTCACGAGCATTCTTAATGTTGCTCAGAATGCCATACTACGATTCGATTGCACAGTTGTTGTGATAACGGTTGGGGCATCACAACTCGAATTGGCAAGAAGAAGAAGAGTGACAATGGTCACGTTATGCCAAATCTAGTATCGAACAACTAACTACAAACAGGTTTGTAAAAATCACGACTGCAGATCTTTATGCAAGACCCTGTATTACAAAAATAAATAAAACATGATCACAATCTTGAGATAAAGGTATATTTCCGGAGACCGACTCTCCGAATCTTGGTGACACTGTTGATAAACAGTTCATAACTTGTAAGCAGCGAGAATGATGTCTGATGCTGCGCGAGGGGTCAGTCTTTGGAGCAAGCATCGACGAAGAGGAGAAGATACCTTTTTCTCCAATCACATAGGCGGTGGCTTCAGGCAATTAGGAAGACGAACATAACAGAAGAAAATCGAATTCCGAACCTTGTGTGTGGGCAGCGATTTGAAGAGGAGCAATAGACAGGTCCGCAATTCGAAGATTCTTCGTGCCGTATACTTTCAGGTTGGGGTCGACGACACCTTGCTTCTCCCTTGGTAGCATGGAACATGTTCCCAGTCCGTCTGAAAATAAAATTAAGTCAATCATCAATTTAAGCCTGAAGTGCGCAGTGGAATTCATACGCCAACTTAAGCTATTGGTGCTCTTGACATACTCTGTGTTGCCTGTTGTCAAAATTTGCCATCCGCCACCGAAAGACATGATCACTGACCTCGAACATCCTCGTCACTGGCGCATTTTGGACCTGGCTGTAGCTCTTCTCCGACACAAGCAGACTTCATGGGCTCCGTCTTGGTAATACCCCTAATGTGTTTGATGCCTTGTACTAGAAGATCCACATCTGACTCGCAACGATGAGATGTCCGGGCGGATCAATTGAGAGGAGCACGACACACCAGAGTCTCTCTCGAAACAATGTGGATCAATCTCTGGGTCATCTTGAGGGTCGTTGCTTTTCGAGTGCTATGTACATGTTTCGAAATTTGTATCAGAAAGTCATAGCATGAGAAAGTGAGGCGACGAACAATCGTACCACGCGACAAGGGGTGGACATTGAATGCAAAGATCGTCACGTAGGTTTTGCCAGCTTCAGGTTTTACTGCAAGGGACAGTCAGATATGCAAGGCGTAAAGGGCGATGGGCATATTACATGACATAGAAAACAGCATGGGAATGCATGTGAGCTCAATGTCCGGAGATGATTTGGATCGGAGGGTATCCAGCTGAATATCTAGCTGTTCCCTCAGACCGGGCACGATTCCTGGGGTATTCTTGTAATCTTCAATATCCTTCTCTATCTTGGCTGCGACCTCGATGTCACCGGGACTTCTGGCATCGAGAAGTGGGAAGTAAGAAAAGAAGCCTATACCATTCCTCAAAGGCCCTTTGCCTTGAGCACTGTATCAGGGGCATGTGAGCACAAGTACAACACAGCTAACATGATTGACGACGAACTAGAGCTGTGCTGCCGCCTGGGCACCCTCAGGGTTCAGAAGGGAGTCAAGGGTCTGGTGATTGGCAGCAGGGTCGAGCTCGTACGATGCGGTGACAAAATTGTGATCTTGGAAGTTCTCTCCAACACCTGGAAGCTCGATTCTGGGTTCAATGCCGATTTTGGACAATATGTCACGACGGCCAATCCCAGACATTTCGAGTATCTGAGGGTCCTTGATTGCTCTGCAAGAAGATCAAGGCATGGCTAAAAATAAAAGCAAGGGATCGTACCCTGCGCTCAAGATGATTTCTTTCTGCGCGCTGAGAGAATAGGTTTTTCCCGCATGGGCAAATTCTACACCAGTAGCAGTGACGTCATCTCCGTTGCGGTCCTCCGCGAATACGACTCGTAAGACTGTCGCTTGGGTAAGGACTGTCAAATTCGGGCGATCTTGCGCGGGAACCAGGTATGCCGTCGCCGAACTAGAACGGGCCCAAGTTTTTGGGTCTATGGTAGAAGAAGCGTTCCATGTTCCGTTCACCTTGAAACGCCTTGTCAATTTATTCTGATCTCGAAGAAGCAGATGGATGGATGTATTTACGTTTCCCTGATAAGGATCATCAAGACGTTTGATTCCTCTGTTCGCAAAAGTCTCCTTCAAGATAGCATCAACTGTGTGGACATGCGGTGCAAACGTGGTTTGGAGAAGGCCAGAACTTCCGCGATCATTACCGTAGGTATGAGGAAACCGATCAGCCACTTCCTTAGTCGGTGGGTGGAACCTACGGGGCCGAGGTCAGCGCCGTGCTTGTCGTTCAATCAGAAGGGAAGCCAACTTCTCGATCTTCCTTGAATAACGATGGAACTCGTCCCAATTCCATCCAGGATTACCCAGCTTCTCAAACGCATCGATGTCGACAGCAGGGGGTAGACTCCACATGAGATAGTTGATAGTAGATGTTCCACCTATCGAGTCGTTAATCTGTGATGTTCAGCCGCTGGAGGATACGTTACTTGCCAAGACCCTTTCCACGAGCGGATAGCATTTCCCTGTCGTTCGAGTGACGTTGCTTCGTAGTCATGAAGCCCCAAGCATACTGACAGTGAAAGTCGTGTTGCATTTACAATGTTCACTTAGACGTCACTTGGGACGCACCTTCGGGTTGCCGATTTGTCGCCCATATGGAGCGGGAATCGAAGTCATTGGGTCATCGATGGTATTTTCACCCGCCTCGAGCACGGCGACAGTTGTCGATGGGTTTGCAGAAAGGCGCGACGCGAGAACGAGACCTGCTGTCTGTATATTGTGTCAGTGCCTGCGCTGATGCCCAACTAAGCAGTATAAATAATTTGATACTCACTCCGCCCCCTACGATGATAAAATCGTAGGTCTTGTTCAACACATCTCCAACATTTGTAGTGATCATGGAGGATGGCTGGAATATATCAACTTGACGTCAAGATTTGAGCTGTTGAGGGGCAGGCGAAGTGCTTAGAGATTTGGACCTTGTTGCAATCGTTGAGAGCGAGCTCTTAAGTTAAGTTATTTAGCTCAGGGTCTGCCCATCAGACCTCGGGGAAGGATGGGTCACATTCACCGAAGTATAGAGCGCATCCCAAACGAAGCAAGTTCTTTGATTGTGGGTGGGGTGCAATGGCGTCCGGCAATCTTCGGCGCCCCGTACCAACACGCGAGGAGAATAATCTTGAGGGAAGCAGGATACTTGACTGAATGGAATCCGAGATGTCGTACTGCGTGACTGTTGTCGGCGAGGTCGAGTTGCCCCAAGCTTCGGCCTGTCACTGTCTTCCAAATTCCAATCTGATTATCAGCAGTTGCCAAAAAATCAAGTTATCAGGCAACCACGGTCGAGCTACTTGGATCTCCTCAACAACCAGGCATTAGATTCCGTCAGCGGTGCTGCGGGTGTTCGAATCCTCGTCAGATGGCGTCGCAATCCTGTCCACCCTGTAGGCTCGAGACCCAGGCCAAAAATAGTACGTAAATGCCCAAAGGATCTTGTATTCTCAATTACGCAAACAAGCGAAGTTCCTAAAGCTCCTCATTTGCCAACCAGCGATTGATGAGAGTCAACGCCTCCTTTGGCTTATCATACGGCACCTGAACTCCCCATCAACACCACAAGCAGAGAATCAAGGATAACCACGCACCATATGTCCCGCAGCCTCAATCGTCGCGAACGTCAAGCCCTTCGCACTCCTGGTAAGCCCCGCCCTCTTCCCCTCCGCCTCCCACACACGCAGATCCTGCGCCGCGAACTCCCGATGCCCTGTCCACTCCAGGTTCCGCGTCCAGCGCTCGTTCCCGACCCAATTGCAGATCCAGTCGTACGTGCCGACGTATATGAGGACGCGGACGCCGCGTTCCAGGAGGGCTTCGATGTGGAATGGGGTGGCGGGCTGCTGCTGGTCGTCGGATTCGGCAAAGGCGGCGGAGACAGGGCCGGAGCACATTGAGTAGGGAGAGGGGACGGCGGGGTCGACGCCGAGGAGAGAACGCGTGTCGGTGCTATTGAGGAATCTCGAGATATGTCTGGTGGCGGTGTTAGTCTTTTCGTCAGTGAAGCTGTGGATGGTAGCGTACCCTGTCACCGGGTAGCAAAGATCGCTTGGTCCGCCCTCGCAGTCCTTGCTAATGTCATAAGGGTTCTTTCCTGCAGCAAGAGTCATTATAACGGCAACATGCAAGGCCCAATACGGGACGCACCACTATCATAGAAAGGGGCAGAGAATTCTCCTTGACAGAACTCAAATGCTGCTCGGCAGTTGATTTTGTCGTAGGTGTCCGTGCAAGACTCCTTGAGCCACTTCTCGCAGCGAGAGCGCTGGAAACGCATGTTGCGTCGAGATGATAAACATTTTCAATGATGAAGAAACGCACGATATGCTTCAGATGAACACATGAACTAAAACGAGTCAATCTTAACTGAAGGGAATGAACTAAGTTAGCTCACGCAATGTTTGCAATCGGAGACACAGATGCGGCAGTGCACTGAATGTCATAGTATGATAGCACCATGCTCGGTCCGTCGGTCCATCCGTTCCCTATCCAAAGAACTTAATGGTGTACACAACACATAGTTTGAGCCTATACCGATGATAGCAGAGGCGAGGTTAATGGGAGTCAACCCTGCGTCTACAAGGCGGGCATTCTGATCGTACACTTCCGCCGCGAAGAGAGGGATATACCGTCCCTACGCATCAAATGTCATTAGAAAGTACACGCATCGTGCAATTCGGGTGCGGCTTACCCCATAAGATTCGCCCGCCATATGGAACGCCCTGCCCTTGAACTTGCTAAAGTGCTCGAAGAAAATAGCGACGAAGGCAGCGATATCCGTCGCTGCGTCTTCCGAGGTGCCCTGTGCGAGTATCAAGAGGTATTTTCTGGGTAACGACGATGGCCAACACACCACTTGTTCGCCGTAGTCTGCGTACGAGTAACCCACGCCGATGGGTTGGTCGACGAAGAATACATTCGCGTTTGAGTTCCAGGCCTCGTTGAAGTATTTCGTGCCGTTCGCGTCGTTAACTCGGCAGGGCCCTGCATCTGGTCTCAAACGAGGGAATTTGAAAGAGAGGCGAGTTCTTACCGAGCTCCATGAAGACCGCAAGGGAAGAAGAGCAACCAGGGCCTAAGGAATTCGTTGTCAGAGCACATAGCATCCTGACAAAGACAGAACTCGCCTCCATTCGTCCAGAAAATGACATCGTCCTTGTTCGGGTCGTTCCTACTCTCGAAGAAGTAGAAGAACAAATGTCGAGCCTCCACATCGATATAACCGGTGTACGAACTAGTATCGGAAGTCAACAGCTGTTCTCAAGGGACGCATGTCGACTCACTTTACGCCCTGATCGCACAGCGTTGTCTTCTTGATTCGAACACCATGAGCAGGGAACGCGGGGTGACTCAGAGATGTGAATTCGTTGGCAGAAAGGACAGAGAAGTCCTCGAGGGGGGTAAAGAGACCGTCGTCATATGACAATTGGTACTCTTGGCTCTTGAACGACGCGTAAGGATTGTATCTAGCTGTTGATGGTGGTGTGGGGTTGGTTCGCGTATTCGGCTTTCCTAGAACCTGCTGAGAGGCTGAAGTCGTTGTTGCTAAGAACAATAAAAGGGTATTCGAGAAACACAAGCTCTTCAATACCGAGACCATTTCTGATGGGCGGCACTGGGGCTCTTGTGAGTCGGCAACAGGAAAAGAGCCGTTTATATGATAAGTGTACTCACTGTTGATATAATTATAGATGGGCAAGCATGTGGGAAGTCGGGTAATATTTTTACAGAATCCAACACAGATTAGGTTGCAGTGGGTTTTCAAGCCGCCCTAGACTTGCTATGACCATCCACTCTCAGTGGACTATGTGGCGCTGAACGTGCGTGCACATCGACAATCTTTGCCCAGCTAATGGTTGGTCCCCATGCATTATATGGATGTCCAACGTTTCAGTCGGTCAAATCTTATCTCTATCCCAAAATGTAAGCGCAGATTAGATAAGACCCACGTGGTAAATTGATTAATGGAGCCGAGTCGGCCAGCAAGTGGCCACCGTGACTGCAGTGTGCCTGTCGGCGTCGACGACCACTTTTTGGTTTCGAAATTACGAGCTCAACGTGTACCTGCAGGTGAACTATATATGAGAAGGAAATCAGCTCAAATTACTTACTGACAGTCTTTCTGTGCTGCCAGGTTGGAAAGAAACAAATATCTCAAGTCAAACCGGACGTCAAACAGACACGAGGGCTTCTCTCGTCTACTTTACCATTATTATCTTAAAGGTGCTTTAGGACATTCACCTGGCTTAGAAGGGATCAGAAGAAGCAGGCGTTGTATAATTCACGCTAGCCTCGTGTGTGCATGTCCGAGCCCTCGCCGACTCGACAGTCTCGTTATTTGGAAGACGCGCGACTAAGCCGAAGGAATAGCACAGACTTGAGGCAACATACGCTTCTAGCGACTACGACACCTACTCTTACCACTAGCCAAGAATGGCACCGGAACCCAGCCTTTGCGCCGCCTGCAGGCCTAATTTCTCGACGATCGTCCCTCGCTTCTCTTGCTGAAGTGGATTTGGACCGGATTGGGAGGAGGCGCGGGAGTAGGGTGGAGGTGGTGGAGGAACACAAGGGACTAGCGCCGACGGAACCCGCATCTCCTGAGCAGGGGGCCGAATTTCGGAGGAGTTTGCAAATTGGCATGAAGGATCTTGTTGGTGATGCAGTGGGAAACGTATGTCGACATTCTTAACTCTTAGAACGCGTCTGATTGTCAATAGATGAGCATTAGCCCTTCCTCGCGCGATATCGTTCTGGCTGCGTATGTCTGTCTCATATCTCATAATCCAAGTCTGACATAGATGATAGGCGACGAGGGCTCTTCATCATTGACTTAGAAGCTCCCACACAACTACCTCGCTTTCTTCCTCAGGGAGGCACCTGGGATGTAGCTGATGTTCAATGGAACCCGCACCCGTCGCGTGCCGAATACATCGTGTCTACCTCAAGCGAGAAACTGTAGGACATCCTTGTCTTTAACCGTTCGATGCAAAACCCTGAGTGCTTCTTTCTGTGTAGGTTAATTTGGAATCTCCTTTTAGTCGGGAAAACATCTATCGAGTTCATTCTCCAAGCCCATTACCGTGCCATTACCGATATCAATTGGCATACGACTGAGTGCGACACCGTCATTAGTACCGGTATCGATTCATGGCTTTGGGCTTGGGACTTGCGAGAAACTCGAAAACCGATCTTCGGCCTGTCCGCATTCAAAGGTAACATGTGAGGTCCTTCAAAGTTTGTCGAAGCTCTAATACTTGTTGTGCATAGCTGGTGGGACTCAGGTCAAATGGAATCGCCAGGACGCCAATATCATCGCCTCATCACATTCAGATGAGGTTCTTATCTGGGACCGTAGGGTATGTATTCCGTCCGTACCTACCCACTACAACCCGCTTACGAGAGCTATACACAGAAAGGCTCCCTCCCCATCAAAAGCATCAAGGCACACGGCGCCAAAATCTACGGCATCGACTGGGCCCACGACCGGCGCGACGAGCTCGTCACCTGCTCCCTCGACAAGACCATAAAAGTATGGGACACGTTGACCAGTGACCCCGAGCCCAAGACGACCATACACACCTCGTATCCAGTTTGGCGTGCACGCGCACTTCCTTTCGGGCGGGGTGTACTAAGTCTTGCACAGCGTGGGTTTACCGCGCTCGAGATGTATAGCGGGGGGAGGCCTGACGCGCCCGTGGAGCGGTTTGAGGGCCACACCGATGTGGTGAAGGAATTCGTGTGGAGGAAAGGAGGCGAAGACGAATATCAGCTTATCACCTGGTCCAAGGATCGGACTTTGCGCTTCTGGCCAGTCGAGCCTGAAGTCATGGAGGTATACACCTTATCCGTCCCTCTGAATATGGAGAACTAACTCGTCGGCAACAGGAAGTTGGCCATGATGTATCTCCTACGAGAGGACGCCGTCCATCAAAGAGTGGGAGGTCACCCAGTATCTCATACCGTAATCCACCCGAAGGCATGGAGCACCTCCCTGCTCTCTCCGCACCTGTTGGCTACCGCTCGATCCTGGCAGAGGTACGTGCACCACTGCCTCCACGCCCTATGCCAGCGGTAGCTGCACGTAATCAAGGCGGCACCATGAGTCGAGGAGGCCCGAACAACAACTCCACTCGGATGGACGCGATCACTTGGCTGTCGAATGTTAAGGTCGGCGGAAGTAGTGATGGTGGGGCTGGGGACAGTGCGGAGGCGTCGAGGATAGGAGAGAGGTCTTTCGAACGCCTGGATAACGCGGGCAGTGATGGGTTGGTCATAGGGCACATAGACCCGGAGCTGGACTCCGACGACAGAGAGAGGGAGAGAAGGAAGAGGAGCGAGAGTGGGGTGCGAGGCGAGGGAGAAGTGAGCCAAAGCCAAATTCAGACACTGCAGGACGAGTATGTCGATATCCTGCATTGACCTGATGCTGTGCTGATTAATTTTCAGGATAACGTCAGTGCTGAAGAAGTTGCATCCTAATAAGATCAATTTAGAGAAGGTAAGAGTCAGCTAGTATCTACATATCTCTATCTTCAGCTCACCAACATTGCCAGCATGATCTCACAAAGAAACGAACGTGCACTCTTGGATTTCAAGGGCCTTGGGGCGGAACGACCTCTGTCTTCATGCGCGTCACTTTCACTTTCCCCCGTGACTACCCACAAGCAAGACACCCAGCTGGAACACCCACAGTCGACATTGAACGCAATCCCCTCTTCTCACTCAAAGACCGTGCATTCATGCTTCGACGGCTCGCCACGATTCGGGAACAACGCCCGTGTCTCGAAAGTTGTTTACGATTCTTGCTTTTCCGTGATGATGAACGCCCAGGGGTGGATACTCCCTCGGAGTCTTCGTCTTCCGAAGACGAAGACGAAGAGGCGGCGGTGTTTGTTGGAAGACGGAAAAACAAGGAGAGTTCATCTACAACCCTCAGGACTGTCAAAAACCTTGTCGAGCCTAGGACCTCGCAAGGAACCTTCGGACCCAATGGTACGTTGCCCCCACGCTGTCTGCCTACAATAAGAGTCGATCTAATGATTTCGTCCATTATAGGTGAACTGGTCTGCTTCTTTCGTTCACCCACGCGCATTGTGAAAAACGTGTTGCGGGGACTATCGGATTCGCCTGCAACACCCCTCGAAGAGCCGGTTTCCACACCACCCCCGCCCGCCAGCCCCGCTCCTGCCCCTCGTATGTTTCAATCGCCATCCTTAATATCCGACGCTGTGCGCCGCCTCAGTCTTTCTGCGAGGGACCGACACCAAAAAGTCGGCGAAATGCGCCGCCTTGGCGATCGCCACAACATTCTGCGCATTATGACAAATCTACTCACCCTCCAACCCAAACCAAAGTCGCAAGCCTCAGACGGTGGCGAACGACGGCCGCTCGGTGACCTGCTAAAGAGCTATGCGCTTCTATCGGCCCCTCCTCGCAGTACTGTATTTTTGGGTCCTACAACCAATATTGCGGGGGGTGATCGCAAGGTAGCACGAGACTATGTGTTTAGTGCCGCTGATGATATCGGTCAGCTGTTTGAGGTTGGGAGCGGTGGTGGCCTCCAGGGAGTTTGTGCAAAGAATGCAAGATTCGCGAGAATGCATGGACGATATGACCATGAACGTGCCTTCAAAACACTTCTCTCATTCCTTCCATCGTCTGCACAGATGATTCCTACTTTCGACGCCCTTGCGGTCAAAGTTATATTAGGACTGTGAGTACCTGTTTCATGCTCTTGACATTCTTGCCAACTGATTTTGCTTTATTAGTTACAGCGACTTTTCGAAAACCAAGGATGTTCAGATGCTGGCAATGTTATCTGTCATTCTGCTCCAGGTTTATGACCTGATGGGCTCAGATCCAGCGGCGACTGTGAGCCCCGTCGAAACACTAGACCTATTCAGGGCGGCGCCGGGATTTAGCGGAGGGGACTACTTCAGCCTCGCCCGGCAAAGCCCTCAGAGTGACAGGCCACCCGTCTGGTCTCGCCGCCCCTCTACACCTAATGTCCCTCAGCAGCAGTTGGGGACCTCAATTGTATCCTCCAACCCCTCTCGAGGGTCATGGTCTAACCTATTCACCACTGGATCCATGCGACAATTTATGAGTGGTATGCAGGACACATTTAAGGATGGCCTAATTACCCCTCTGGAAGGACCGACCAATACCAGCCCCTCACCTACGACCCAGCTCAATGTTACAACGCGACCACGTATCCACATGGCTATTCAACTAGATACAACAAAAAAACCGATAGAAAATATTCGCAGACAACAGAAGGAGCAGGGATTGCTGGGACTGGAGCCGATGTCTCCCGTATCCCCACCCGCTGCATCAAAATCTTGGAATGAGACCGGGCCACATCTACCAAAAGCATCACCATCCTTCTCTTCCTCTTCCACTGGACAAATTCGACGGACGCCCTTGGCACAAGTCACTGACCCTAGTAACGCTCGCGTGATCGAGTACAAACGAAGGATTGTGCTCGAACCGCCGCCTGAGGTATTTGCATCAGAAAGGTACGTTGATGAACTCTTCTATGTCATTGTTCCACTAATATTCTTCTTGAAGGCGCTTCAACCTGTTCAACGCGGCGTTTCTGGAACAGCTCAGGTTGCATGTCCGCTTTTACGCCGACCTCATGTGTAGATGGCAGTTATACCATAAACGTCTTGAACTTCTGAAATCGGTCAAACGCCAACTCACCCCACTTGACAAAAATCGAAAACTCACAATTGGTAAAATTTACACCCCTTATCTCCGGCCTATCCTCATTTGACCCCATTCAATATAGGCCTCGTTCGGACGTGCACGCGATGTACAATGGCCCTACCGCAAAATTCTAATCACTGCCCATCATGTACTGCTTCGTGTTCGATGGCAAAGTGTACCATATGCCGGCTTCCTGTCAAAGGTAAGCCGCCTGTGTAAAATTCTGGTGTGCATCGATGACATCTGACCTTGTTTAGGATTGTCGAGAAGTTGCCTGCAGTGTTTCCATGTGTCACACATATCTTGTTGGAATGGTCTCGATGTTCCAATTTGTCCAACGGGATGCGGATGCTTCTGCACTGGACTTGAGGAGACACAGACGCGGCCATCCAGCCGTCTCGCACTACCATTGTCGCCTCCCTCAACGAATTTGATGCTCTCTTCGTTCACCTAATCTTCTGTCGAAACCAAGCCATTGTATTTGTAATCGAGTCTGTAGACTGCAGTCATGTATTACTTGGGATGTATTTCTTGCCGATCTTTGAGAACAGTTCAAACTTCAGCAAACGCAGACCGATTCAATCATGGTAGAGAACAAGTACGGTATGGAGGAAACGAGTCATAATTTGACCGAATTCCAGTTGGCCGCTGTCCCTCTCCACCGAGCCCATCTAGGAGACGCACCGAACAGATACATGTTGTTCAATTCTTGATTTGGTGTATACATTATTACAACCTAAGCAACATAAAAGAATCTGTTCTTATCTTCAGGGTCCCTCTTTAAATAGTCATTGTCCACGAGCCAATCAACCCGTTTCTTGATCGCGTCTACCGTCGGCACAAAGTGGTTCTTCACTGCCTCGATCGTTGTCGTTTTGATCTGCTCATACGTGAGCTCCTTGCGCGCCTTCATGACACGAACAATTGCGGCTTCAAGATAATGCACTCTGTCACCCTCAATCGAATCATTGGTCCGCTTTGATTCTGCAGGCTAGAGCGAGAAATGTTAGCTGCCTTTTCATAACTGATCCAGAGATCCACCACGTACCGAAACTTTGGCTTGAATGGTATTGATATGCACTCTCGCATGAGGATCGTCGAAGTCGGCATTGAACCGGAAGACATCAGTCTCATCGACATCCCGCCCGCTTGGAAGCTTCTTCAATACCTTCTTCTTGCCACATGCTAAGCTTTGCAACACCCTCTTCAGCTCCTCCGGATCTATCGTGGCTAGTCAGAAGGCGGATCTATGAGAAGGATAGTAAAAGACAACTCAACCCATGCGCGTTTGCTCGAGAATGTCGGGGTACCGCCACTCGGTGTTGTCATTGAAGAGTAAAAGTACAACGGCTTGATACAAGCTGACGGTAAGCTCTTTCTTGGCGGGCTTAAATCGACCCGATAGAGTCACGGTCCCCAGTGCATGGTCCCAGTCAAGGGTATGGCCTGAATGTCGCTCTTTGTAATAGCTCGCATATGCCGTCAAGTCGGTCTGCATCTGTGATAGAGGATGTATGTAAGAAATCGTTCCACAATCGAAAGGACAGGCGCTCACGTCGACGGGAAGGTCGACTTTGGTCTTCTGAACAGCAAATGGCCAGCTGCTACGTTGCAGAACCATAACAGAAAGCTTGTGACCTGAGTTCTCGATGTCAAGTTTTGAGTGGTACTCCCGCATTGCTTCTCGCGAAAGTGCCAGGTCCTTGAACATGTCCTCGCCCATACCGAACTCGGGATCATATTCTATAAAGAGAAATGTGAGTTCATCTTGATGCCGTCGCTAACGTGCTTAAGAGACGCACGCTCTTTCAGCTTCTTCAACATGGCAACCTCGAAGTCATCGGAGGCACTCTTTTGCAGCAGCAGACGCTTCGCCAATGACCGGTGATAAAACGTCCTGAACACGTCCTTGTCGTCAGTGTAGCGATACAGCGCCAAAGCCGAGTCCAGCAGTCCCTCGAACTCCGCATCGGTGCTCACGCCCTGGCCCTTCCGCATGGTACGATCCAAATACTTCGCGATCATTTCCGCCGGCTTATTGCGCCGCGCCTTGAAGCCAATGGTGAAAGCTTCCCCAAGCGCGTAAATGAACTCGTTGTTCGGCTGTGTAGTGATTGCGCTGGAGGAGATGCTCGTTTTCTCATCGAGAAAGGCGGTGGAAATAACAGTGTCGGCAAGGCGTTTGAACTCAAGCAGACGTTCCACCATCTTTTCATCCCCTTTCACGTCTTTGACAATGTCTCCGACTTGAGTCTATATTACGTCAGTGAAAGGCTGGGGTAGTTGATAGATGACAGGTTGCTCACTAGTACATATGCTCGGAAAGCGCTGATTAAAAACTTGACACCGTCCACACGCTTGAATAGACGGTACATGGTGGCCAGAGTTGTGAAGCTCTTGCTCTCGATGTAAGATTCAACGGCTGCATAATGAGTTAATGGATGAATCTCAAAGTTATTTGGTTGAACTAACTGTTATTTGCCAGCCATTCCAATTGGTTGTTCCAGATACACTCCTCCACCGTCTGCCGTACGATCCCCCAGCTTCCCACTGGTAATAGATCCTTGCACCGTTGTTCTTCCTCGTCAAGCCTGGTATTGACATGCCCGAAAAACCCCGGCGCATTCGACTTCATAGACTGTGCTAGTTCTGCAGACTCCACAGTGTAAAAATCGCGTGAAGATTGGAGGTAGTCAGTCTCGAAAAAAGCATACTGGCGATGCACAGTCAAATGCGCAATGAGCTTTGGAATCTCGGATCGGAGGGAGTGTCCCAGCCGTAATTTACGTTCATAGTTGATCCACTCGAGGACTCCGGTTCTGAGGCGCACATGAATCTGCGGATGTCCGAATATCCGTTGGGAGAATAGAGCATATGCACGGGTGCTGTGAAAGCTTGTCAGTACTGTTTTGAATGGGCCCAGTGGGATATGTACCGAATGTTGACAACCCCTGGGTTCCCTGCGACGTATATTTGATCCAAGTATGTCAAGAGGGACACCAGCAGTGACTATATTGAATTATTAGACGAGAAACCAGGTTTGTCTGCCACTCACGATTTTGTGCTCAAACCAATCACAATCTGCGACGAAGGCTGCGATCCACAAAATTGCAAGATCATCCTTGTCTCCTTTCTCCTTGATCTCGATCTCTTTGGTTGCGAGGCTGATAGCCAATTGGTCAACCGATCGCTCTAACTCTTCACCCAACAAATCATATACAGCGTCCCCTCTATTTGAAACCGCGACGACGGAACGGCAGATAGTGTATATGCCTTCGTACGATGTGGAGAGTCTGCCTCTAGGGTCCTTGGGTTCGGCTCCCTGAGGTTTCGTTAAAATTGTTCGTACTGAACGTTGCAGGAGTGCCAAGTCCTGGTTGAACTTTGCTTGCGCATCCCCCTGCCTATAATTGACAACTATCGATCTAATCTCAGTGACGTCTCGAATACATGGTCACGGTTCACATACATGTATCTCCTACAATACTGAGCTTGATTGGGCCATTCAGGCGCGTGTTATTTGACCTAGAAGCGGAAGCAGCGTCAGAGTCGGTGTCCAAGCGAGCAGCCTTGCGACGAGGAGATGCCGACCCATCAAAAGTTTCTGTCAACGAGGATGGCAGCGCAGTGAATGCAGTAGATGTCTTGGGCAATGTCAAAAGACTAAACACGTCCGTCATCGTTGTTAACGATGAGCAAGCGACGAATGAGCGGACTTTCATTTGCTTTACCTCATCACCTTTACCTAATTTCTTTGTGCCTCGCTCATTGGCTTGAATTGGCGCGTTGAACAAAGGAAATCGCTCCTCTTGAAGCTCAGAAAAACAAGGAGCCATATTCTCGTCGTTTTCAATCAGACTAGGAACTCCTCTGCACCACCCACGACGGCCACCCGCCCAACCAAACATGCCCGCGCCGCTCTTTTTTTAATCGGTAGGGTTCAGCTGCTTCAAGTACTCGGACGAATGGGGGAACCCGTCTTGTTACTCTTTGTATTCATCCACGATATTCAATCAATTTTATCTTCGCTTCCTCTAGATAATTCATGGACATAAAGGCTGTAGACAGCTCGGCTGGACTTGAAACCGCCAGCGCCACAGTGAACGCCGGTGGCTGGTTCCGCAGAGTAATATTTTAATAGAACTCGAGGTTCCATAACCTCTACTTCCTCATAATTTGCAAATGGATTTCCATGAGTAGGGCATCACTGTACATAGCATGTACCATGCCTCCGTCGCGAGCCACCCAGGAGCAAAGCCATTTGGACTCGTCCCATCACCGTTGATGTACCCTGAATAGCATCACAATTAAAACAGCGAGACCCTCCTGAGTCTTGCATATAGCTCCCCTTCGATAGACAACCGGGACAAGCAGCAATGGCGAAAATGGTATCAACTATTCAAGTTGTTTCAAGGAAGCTAATTTTTATCATAACTTAGTGGGACTTCGGCTGGTATTAGAGAATATTGGGACTATATCCGGAAGGATCGCGCCCAATGCATCTAATCCTCAGGACACCATAGCTATGATCATAATGCTATAGACTCACCGATGCCGAGCCACTCGCATCGTTATCAAGCACATGTATCAAAAGCCTCATGAGGCCGGCTAGTGCCTGTCCTGTACTCATTTTGGCATCCGTAGCCTCTGTAGCTCGACGCTGTGCGGATCTACACGGGGTTTGGGCCTAGATCCCTCTTGAATGATGCTCCATGACGGAGTGCTAGACGTAATTAAGAAAGCAGCATTGTTGGCTGGCATCTATATATCGAGGTTACATTCTAGTACAGAGGTTCTAGTACAGAGGCCGCATAGACTCTTGCTGCGAACACGGGTCCTTAGCAAGGTGCCGCGGGGCGTCGGATTGAAGGGATGGGCGATGCAGGTCTGTTCCGATCGACCCTGAAGGAGGATGTCAAGAGGGAGCAAAGTGTGAGGCATTGAGGGGGGAGGGGCACATGCTGAATGCTCGGAGGAAGAAAGGAGTAGTTTGCATTCTCGAGGGACCTCGCTTCTGATGGACAAGAGCCATTCTGATCTCGGACTAGGCTTAAGTGCAACAGGGCGCTCTAACATACTAATGTGAGCCAGACCCATGATGGATTCTCCCAAGGCATGTCGTTGTTGTGAATGGCGTTTCCCAGATATACACTTGAAAGGGAATAGTTCACTGGAGAGAAGTATAGGAGTCTAGAAGAGTAGTACGTACTTAGGAGAAGAGCGAAGGGTAATACCACAAAGGACCTTGGAGCTACGCGCTTATGCGAAAGAGGTTCAGCGGCTGTAAGGTTGCAATTGGTCTTACCTCTTTCACGGTATTGTGTAACTCATAACCATCTTAGTCGGATGCTCTGGCGAACTGCGGGTGCATTTGCTTTGCTGTTACAACTTTCATCAATCCCTTGAGTATTCGAAACACGCCAGCAGCACTCCACCCTGCCTGCTCAAGAGAAATTGAACCTAACGCCGGAGGTTTTTCCGAGCCTGAGACCTAGGTGTGTATCGCACGATGTTACCTTTAACCCGATGTGATTTATGATCTTGAACAATCCGAGGTTGATTGGACGGCCGAAGTAAGCCGGGTGCACCATGCTCGCAAAGGCAAGGAAACGAATCAATTTCAATTGACAAATGACATATAAAAACCGAACAAGATCATAAGGCCGAGGCATGTGTCCTTTGCTGACAGGAAAAAGAAGCTCGACTGCGGAGTTTGTGAATTATCGATAGTTGTACATCGCGAACACACTGGCCTGACAAAGAGAGCAACCAAACACAGAATTTACAGCCAACGGCGATCGATAACCAAAGGGAGAAGGAACAGTCGAGAAAAGAAGCATCTGCAGGTGGTGGTGAGGAGCCAAGAGCGCCAAATTTTTTTTGCCTTGTGGACCGCGAACACGCTTTGATCGGCAGCAAAAGCCACGCAAACAAACCTTCACTTGGGCCCATAGCGTGAAAGGAGGTGGGTGTACGTATCGGATATCTGTACGGCACAAGGATGATACAAGCGCCGAAGGGTAAGTGAGGATTCGACCTCGCTACTTTGACGCACCTTGTCAGCGCGTTCTTGGCCACCTGGAACAAACCTACAGATCACAGTTGAGGCTTCGAACCATCGCCTGGCTTCATCAAGCATGGCGCCGCTACGAGGAAGGTTCCCTGTCAGTTCTAGGTGAGCGCCCATTTCAATTCATAGTACATACTGCAAGCATTCTGTGCCGGTGTTGTAGGACGTTGCGAGAAGCCATTGCCTTTCGTCCATGGGGTATGGCTATAACAGGTTAAAAATGATAGGCGCATCATTTGATTAGCTATTGGAGCACACAGAGGATGCCATACAGACCTCGTCAGTGTCATGGCTGTCTTCGATCACAGTGAGTGCTTGCTCTACATAGCCGATGGCTTTGACCCGGTCCTCGGGCATGTTACGCGCGAGGATGATCGTACATATCGCTCGTAACCACCGAGAGAACTTTTCCACCGAAAGGTGGTTGTGATCTAGGCTCGCACGTAGAAGTGCCTGTGTGGTCCGAACGTCAGAAGCTAGACTAACCAAATAGGTTAAGGCGGATGACAAACCTCTAGGCATCCATATAGTACTAGGGGTAGATGGATTCATGTAAGCCATGATGGACATTGGAGAAAGTTGTGACTAACCATTAATCGGACAGTCTTTCTCAACCCACTGGCCAAACAGATATCATAAATCAGAGATGTTGAATGGATGAAGGGAACAGACCAGTATATCGGCGACAGCTTCGTATGTGCCGAGCGCCAGAGGTCCCGAATTAATGATTTCCTGGTGCCTTGATTAGAAGTAGCAAGTTATCACGAGGGTGTAAACTTTACCTCGACCAAGTGGGGTATTTGGACCCAGGACTTGGCTCGCGTCAGAAACTCCGCTTCAAAGACTTGCAATGTGTAGATAAAATATTGCATGCGAAGGACTTCGTCGTCTTTCTGAACCTTTCCTTTCTCCATTATGGAGACAATGCGCTTCTTACACTCAACAATTTTTGCGATAACGGCAGATGATTGCTCCACCTGTAATGGCGCGAGTCAGGAATCGCAGTATTAAGGACACAAATAGATAGAAAGATTCGCACATCCATTCCGTTTGACACGAGATATGCTTCACGAGCAGAAAATACTGGACCACTCAAATTCGTGAGCGAACGATTCCAATGCGGTAGGTGAAGTCGTCACCGTATCCAGATACCGCGGAGAAACTGGCGTTGACCAGATGACAATACATGTCGGAATCCAAATCGACCGGCGATGTCTGGCAGAGAGCCTCAAGGAGCTGTGGATCGCGTTTAGCCTGGGGCCATTTGGTACAATGTCAAAGAACCTACGTCTCTCGCGATATCAAACAGGTTAGCGATTCTTTGCTCACAACGTTCCCACTCTGAACATCCTTGGACAGCACAGTTGTAGGCGGTTCTCCATAACCATGAGACATCTTTGGTGATCAGAGACATCGCCTTTCGGGCGCACGCTGCTTCCGTCAGACTTCTGGCTGTAAATTGATGTATGCGGTTGTCATGATGTGGGAATACTTCTGACGCAGATGGCACACACCAGTTCGGAAATGGTTCACCACGGTGTCAATCAGAGTTATCCTAAGAGTGCACAGAAACTGTGTTGGGAAGCTCCGACGGCAAAAATAGGTTCCTGACACACCTATTCGCCGTAGGCTCTACGAGGAGAGCAAGAGCAAGCCTAATGATGCATCTAATTAAAGTCATAGCTTCCACAACTGTCTCGCCGCTATTGTCGAGGTTCAGGGTCTTCAGAAGCGTCTCGAGCACCGAGAGAAGGACTCCTTTCATCTCAGACTGGTGAGAGATCTGGGTCGCTAGAAGCAACATGTTTCGGTCAAAGTCCGGAGCCTCTACCATTTCTCGTATCGCGCGAATAGCTAGAGTGGCGTTCACGTCAGTGATATGGTGCGACTTTTACGTTGCTATTTGGAGCAGCCGAACCTTCAACTTCCAATCCTAGTCAAAAATGCCACAATGTCAGCTTGTGCGATTCATACCCCGAACCGTCCCGGTAGCAACCGACCTTGATGAATAGCGATGATAAATATGACATAGTGAGTCTTTGCCTCACTGGTGGGACAACGGCGGATCACCGTGGAGGCACGGGCGAACTCCCGTTGCTCGATATAACACAATGCCGCTTTCCGGAAGCACTTCATACTTGCCGTAGGACTATTCACCCTGAAAAGCTTGTGGCTGCCAGCGAGATACCAATTAGCCGCCTCCGTCCACTTCTTGGCGTGGTAGTGGCGATCCCCATACTGCCAAAGGAGCTGAAGGGTGGGCGACCGATCAGCATCGGCGTTCGAGAATGGGGGTGTGGAACGTACTGTAAGGCATGCTGTGCTGGGAACAGTGTCGAGTTCGACTTCGGCTTGACATAACGCTGGAAGTTGCTTAATGCGGTAAGGAAGATGGAGACAGGTAGCAGCATGAACTAGGGTCACGTACAATTGAACACAGTCTCTACACTCTTCAGGGCTCGTTCGTGATCTTCATCCTTTGCGCAATGGAAGATTAACGATAAAAGGAGCCGGTCGACACAATCCTCTCCGGTCCCACGACAAGCTAGGGCCTTTTCCAGACAATGCTGATGGACAGCTGTGACAAGTGTGCTTAATTTCCCTCCTCAGTCGCAGTGCTGCAAGCTCCAAGGGGACTGATGAACCCACTGTTGATGGTGCATGGTCCGCAGGTCCTGAAGGATACTGGAAGAAGTGGCGTTAACGTATGTCCATCATTCACACGGACCGAATCTACTCTGTGATGTTCGTCTCTGAGCACTCCATGTGATCAATAATGGAATTGAAAGCTACATGGCAGTCTACAATTAGTTCGCAACCCGGGATGATACGATTCAGTAACTGACCATCAAGGAGGGCCGCGTCCCCTGCTTTTCTTCGTTTGAGGGTAGCAAGTCTCAGCCACCGAAGCTCGCGATAGGCGGAACTTGCCTAAATGAACGACGAAACAGAAACGGTCGTTGGGAAGTTGAAGAATTGACAACATATCGATTCTTACATGATCAGGGGAGGCATCTATGGATGGTATGAGTTCCTCCAGAGTAGCTTCGGCCCTATCATACGATCCAGCTACGAAAAAAGCTCTAGCTATAAGTGAAAAAAATCAGTGATATTGGCCAAGAACAACAGGGCGATAGAAGAACCTAACGCTTGTAAGATAGATATCTGGTACGTCCACGGAAATCGGGGTTAATGTCGGCGAAAAGCTTAGCAACACACTCACTTTCAGCTCCGCAACGCCAGGTGCCACATTATCTTCCAGTGGGTCTGCGAGAGTGAACGCCTTCTGGAGCCATACGACCGCATCTGAGGGCTTGGTGCCTTCGGGTTGTTCCAATATTGATTTGCCAATCTTGTGGAACTTGGATGCCAAAAGTTGGCGCTATATTTGGATTAAACCCTTCAGATGGCGTTGATGAAAATTCCTAAAGTAGACGGCTTACAGAGTGTAGTGGCAGTTGGGAGAGACGTTGATCATCGTCTACTAGTACACGTGATGGATAAGCCTTGACAGATTCTACCCAACTTGACAAGAAGGTTCACCTGTGATCTTTTGTGACATAAAGTCGGCGATGGTGTAGTTTTTTTCTTGCCATGCCTAGCGCGAAATTTTTTTCAAGCGGCGTGCGAACGAAGGAATTGGAAACGCACAGCTTCCATTCGGCTGGAGAAATAGACCACCGTACCGCATGCAATGGCGGTTCGATGAACGTCATCCCGATCGTCGGCGTTCCTCAGCTGTTCCTCATACTACTTGAGTTAGCGAAGGTTGATCGTGGGGTTAACACAGGGCCCACTTTCGCCGCACTGGTCAACACCCTCGCAGCGACGTCGTGCCTTCCCACTTCTGATGGGAGAAGAAATCACGGTGAATCGATAAAAGTGATTAGTTTGTGCACCCCATACCAGATAGGGTCGCTCCTGTTTTGCTCGCCAATTGGAGCATGTGCAATAGGCCTACAAGACCGAGGTTAAGCACAAATGCACGTGAGAATGGCTGGTCCGGTCGACACACTTTCTATCCCCGGCTTCGACTCCACACCAGCCTCGATGAGCCGGAACGCCGCCAATCTCACTAATCAGACAAAAGGTGTAAGCTAACGAGGTGAATGTGGTAAATTATACAGGAACAACGCACGCGCCGCCACCAGTAATCGCCCATCGTCCTCTGGGGTCTTGTGTATCAGTCCGGATATATTCCATAGATTGACGCCTAGAAGGGCCGATTGATGAACTTATTTGTTCTCAAACAAGAGACAACCAACCTTCCTGGTCCAAGCTGTCAGCGAGATGGCTCCAGCTCTTGTTGTTCGACTTTGGGCGCTGTTCCAAAAAAGACTCTGCCAAAGAAGCCACTTGATAAAGATCATTCGATACAGATGGACGCGCTGGTGGTTTTGGATCGTCTAATTGCGGTTTTGTTGTCAAGAGAATCTCTATGAAATAACACGAACTTGATTGAGCCTAACGAGGTAGCATGAAAGCCTGCATACCCTTGATTTCATCGTGAATCTGCGGCAGACTTCGCTTTCTCTTGTTCTCCGACATGAACGTGAAGGGTAGCTCGAAGACACGAGTTCGGTCACGGTGGGAGTGAGAAAAGCGCGTCACAGCTGTGACCCTACGCGCCGTTCACGTGCCTGATCTTGAGCCGAACATCGTGTTCGAGTCTTGCCATGTTTATAAGTTTCTGACGATCCACAACCCCAACTATGGAAACTACGAACCAGAACCACCTGCCACCTGATGCCCTGTCACGCGTGGTCCAAGTTAGTATCCTCATTTGCGCAGTGCAGCGTGCATCAATTTCTCATACCGCCACAGGAAGCAAGAAAAGAGGGTGTATTCGCTGGCCTCTCTTCGGGTTTGGCTTCAGGCGAGCTTACTTTCTGCAATCGAGATACGGCCGAATCTAATCTCCCCTTTGTTCTTTTTTCTTCTTCTGTCAGCTGTTCTTGGTCAGAGACTCATGGGCTTCAACCGAAACAAGACCCTCTTCTGCGGCACTCGTAAGCAATAGAGTCTTATCTGCTTTCTTTGCAAATATAAAACTTATAACATTATCCGTTGTTACTCCATTCTGTGCACACGCGTCCGTCAGTAACCGCTCTCCTCGCCGGGTATCTGTTCACCCAGGTGCGTATCTTTCGAGCACTTTTGTTGAGTGATTAGCCAAGTGCTGATGACGTCTTCACCTTACAACAGGCCTTCACCGATACTGCAATCGCCCAGCTACGCGCCGAAGAGGCGCGCTTGGCTGCTAGCCCGTCCAAAGTCGGCAATCCATCACCTTAAGTGCCTAACCGCCCCATTTCAAATACCGAGATCGAACCAAGGTGTTGTTGTTAGCCTCTCCTAATATTAATGGCAACGTCCACATACGCCACGACCCCTATGACATTTGCTCCTTGAGCAGCTAAACTATCACGACACGGCACCACTACCGTATCGTCTCCGGCGGAACGTGGAACGAGTTCCTTTCCGAGATATATATTTTCGAATTATCACGTCAGGGCCACCATCATCACACGCCCGTCCTGAGTGGAATGCATAATAATATGCATGTGCACCTATATGCACGGAACTGGACTCGATGACAAACAGCTAGAGGGGCTGAGGCTATTTTGTATGCGCGACGTGGCATCGCGTACTTTAGTTCTCCCCAGGTCCTAGTGCTGCGGCAATCCGTCTGAATCTCTATCCCGGTGACGAGTAACGGCAGGTAACGTTACTTTGCACTCTTCTCCTGATTCCCTGATTCCCTGGCCAACTCCGCCCACTTCGCGATGTGTGCAGTCCCACATCCCTTCCTTACGCATGGTGTCCGTGGACACTGATGGGGGCCACCGCTGTATCAGGATCCATGCAAGGATGTTGCAACATACATAGATGTGACGACCGTGATACATATTGAATGCCAACCCATGCCCAGCCCTGAGTATGCCAACATCCGTAATGGTGGTGGACAAAGGAACCCTAAGTATTCAGTACTCAGTGATACAGCGCGCTTCCAATGCGCTTCAATTAGTAGAGGAACAAAGAAATCATAGAAAATTTAGGTTAACCCCAGACCGCTTTATTTGATCAAATCCAAAATGTACATAACATGAGATGAGGGCCAACGGAGCCGCAGGCGCATCACCTCGGATGATCGGTGGATAATTGCTTTCTAGATCAGGACTCCACCAACAAACGAACAGACGGTGTCACACAGGCCCAGTCAGGCTTAGGTGGGTTATGAGTGTCCCTTGAGGCACGCCGAGTCGGAGGGAATAGTCGTCTAAGTTGCTCTTCTAGCGCCCCCATAGCTACGAGGTGTCCTTTGGAAGTGTACACATATGCACCAGCCAGAAACAGGTTGGCTCCGTGCACAAGCACAAGCTTGCCCAGGACCAGGAACCGGCTCCGCACGCACCCATGTCATCAACACCACAATCTCCTCTTCCAATGTTCTAATCCGTTCCAATCTTGATTTTGAGCGGCCATGTTACCGTCACGGACTTCCTCTCCTGCCCTGCTCAGATGGGCCTCAACCCCAATCATTGATGCCCAAGAAACAGGAAACTTCAAACAAAAAAAAGCAACGGGGCTTCTCGTCTACACCACAGGATAGAAATACCATATGCATCTGGGGCCGCACCGAACCTGCCAGTCTGCACGGCATGGAAAGCAAGCAATGCCACACCCCAACTGCGAAGAATCAGAAAGCCCCATTCTACAGCACAGCCAAACGAGCTGGGTCGGTTGCACTGCCTATACTATGTCAATCATATGGGCCGGTCTGGATTGAAGCCGAGTGCCGACTCGCGATCCGGTATCGCGTGATCCATTTTAGAAACGACAACCCGCCGGTGGACGATGACGACGAGCAACGTTCACCGGCGGACAAGGGTCCAGTCGCGAGGGCCGTGGTCAATGACTGGGCCGGCCATGTGCTTAAACATATCAGATATAATACATTTCGCGACAATTTGTTATAGATTACTGTGTGTGTGCATTATAATTTATGCATGTTATCATTCCACGATGGGCGATAATCCCTACGTCCGGGAGTCCGATCGATTACAAGGACCGTGCGCCCCTTCCGAGAAAACGCAACAGATTATGCGCCCAAAAAACATTCAGCCCTGGTCCCATCGTGTCTCCCGCTGGCACTGGGCTGTGGGGAGCTGTGACAGGCGCACATGGGCCGCCGGGTCTGTCGGTCGTTGTGCTCCCAGAAGAAAAAAAAAAGATCTTGCAATCCAATCACATCGCATCAGTGTGATTCACGGAACAAGCTGTATATCGATCCCTCGGACACAGGGCAGTACATTCTGGTAAATCAGTACAGGCCACCTGAACGCAGCGCAGCCGGGAGCTGTGCCTCACTTGGACCTGCCTCAGCGATGGTGCCCTCGATGCAGATTGAGATGGTGTCACGGGTGAATCATGGATTGTTGTCTAGCTATAGATGACTGGTAGAAGGCAAGTAAAGAAAATTAGCATCAGCGATCCTCACAGCCGGAGCTTGAAAGGATGCAGTGCATAGGGTATACTGTACGTCACCAAAGATGCTATCTATCACTATCAGTAAGTTTGGGATGTGTGGGATGTGTGGGACGGAAGGAGCAGAATACAGAAAAGTAAAATGGACATGTACGAGATAGTGTCATAGCCGTGCCCGCAGATGAATAGATGAACTATACATGATTCATGACTGATACAACAACAACAGTGTGCATGTATGGTATAGTATGGCACGTATCTACCCACTCCCTGTCATGATGACCGCCCATATTCATAGATCAAGGTAAAGGTAGCGAACGCCGCGTACATACATGTTTGATCGAATACACAAGTCTTAGTCAACGAGAAGGGAACATTCCTTTCATCTGTTCGGACTGAGATGCCAAAAAAGAACATGCGTGTGTGGATTGTCAATGTATAACTGTAATCGTATGTGCGGTGTATGGGATGGGTGTGCGTGGGTAGTGAGGGGTGATTGGGTTCGACGTGCGGTTGTGAACTGTTAACTAACTAATGTAATACTTTACTCTTTGATATGCGTGTGGGACGGATACGGAGACAACTACAATTGTAATGTAAGGAAGCTAAAGCGGTCCTGGGGTTTAAGGTATGTGTAAGGGGTTTGAACGGATGCTGAATGTGGTGAATTGAACGGGATGAATTGCGGAGTTGCGAAAAAAATGTGCGTGCGTGAAAGAGAGGTATTGTGCGATAAATCATAAACATAAAATGCGAAGCATAGCCAAATAAAAGCGTAACGCGCGTGGCAGGCATGTCGAGGCAGGAATATGGGTTGCAGAGAGGGGGGTAGAGGGGGGGATGTCGCAAGATCGTAGAAAGTGAGGAGGTGTGAATAAAGATAATGCAAAAATGCAGTCAGCCAGTCCAAAAGGTCATCCAATCAATCATTAATATCGTCGTCCCCTCGTCCAATTGGGGGGCGGATAAAGCGACGAGGAGTTCTGCACCACAGGCGTCGGGTAGAACTGCACTCCAGGCGGGCCCGCGTTCGCAAACGGCGCGGAGGGCACAGGGCTCTCCGAGTCCATCTGCTGCGCCGTGTACCGCACCGTCGCGGGCGCGGGCGTCTGCGGGGGCGGCGCGAGCGTCTCGTACTGGGGCGGGCGGCTCCACTGAGTATCGTGGAAGTGCGGCAGGGAATGCGCGGCGTGTGCGTGGTGCTCGTGCGGGCTCGTCGACGCGGACTGCACGACGGGCGGCATACTGGGCTGCGGGTGATAGTACGGCGCCGCGGAGGGCGGTGGCGGCTGGTGGTACCTCAGCCTGGCCTTCCGCGTCCTGCTCTCCTCCTCCCTGTCCATCGGCGAGCAAGCCAAGGTGTAGAAGTACAAGTTCTACGTGTAGAGATACGTCAGTCAGTGTTAACTATGGATTAGGGGCTGGAAGCATACCTGAGGCACGGCCGTGCGGCGTTGTTCAGTCATGGCATAGGGGGTGACGAGGGTCTCGGCAGGTGCCCGAGATCCTGGGGTCCACTGTGAAGTTTGCTGCTGCGAACCCTGCTGAGCCGGCTGCCGCGTGTGCGGCGAAGCCAGGGACATGGTTGCGAACGACTGAAGGCCCTCGAGCGGTGAGTGCGAGTGCGGTGCGCTGTTCGTCGCCGAATACTCTGGGATTTGAAGTGTCGTCGGTACAGGCCGTTTACTGGGGAGCTGAGAGTAGGACGCGGTGGTGGGTGAGAACGCAGCGGCCGCTGAGCGTTTGGAGCCGGAGCGTGGCACAGGTGTGGGCGAGACGGGTTCAGGAACGAATGAATAAGTCGCTGCACGACGAGTTTGGCCAGGTGATGTCGAGCGTGCGCGTGAAGTCGGTACACGGTACTTGGACGAACTGTACGCGCGCGCCGCGGGACCACTGGAACCGTGTTGTACTGAGTTCCTGGCCGTACGAACTGTGCGGGCTTTTTTGAAGTGCCTGCTATCGCGCTCTTTCGCCATGACGAGCCCTTTGAGCAAATTCAACCACGACTCGTACGTGGCCTTGTCCACGTAGAGATTAAAGTCCACCCCCATTAAAAACTCCCGCTCCATCCTGTTGATCTCCGGAAGGTCGATCCCTGACACCTCTGACCATGTTTTATTCGTGTAAGTATTACTGGGAAAAAAATAAGCACGCGTCGCGAGATGAAATAATGACAATTCTCACTCGTCAAGAAATTTATTCGCCATCATAAGACCCGCTACTGCTATCCTAAACTCACTACCAGGTTGAGCCGGCGTAAAACGATTGCGGTCCTTGAGTCGGTAGATGTAGTGTAATGAAAGAACGATGACCGACTGAGACACCTGTGTCGTCTCTAGGAGTTTCTGCATGAATTGAACAAAGGTCGGTGTGGCCACGAGTTGAAGTGTGGTGGTAGAAGGATTTGGCCGTGAAGAAAATGGTGGCGAGTTGTTTGGAGTAGGATATGACTGCTCTGGTGCAGAGGTCGCGAACCAGAGATAGCAGATCATCTCACAAGTTTTTTCTGCGATGAAATGAGCTGGTCGCGAGCGAGAGACGTCGAGCCAGTCCATATACGGTGCGTCCGGTTTTGGGTTTGCAAACTCCTGTTCCTGCACTGGTTCTTCGACGAGACGCGGTGGTGGTGGTGGTGGAGGAAACACGTCTTCAGGTGGCGTCACTGAGGTTATCGACAGGTAAGACATGACTGAAAGGAAAGATAAAACAATAATGCGTACAAGGAGCCTGGGCTGCTATTTGACGTTCGAGATGTGCGATTGGTGGCAGAGACAACTGTGCCTTTGTTGTTCTCCTTTGTTGAAAAGTGGAAGTCATTGGAGGGGTGAGGGGGACGACTTGCTGCTTCCACAGTGACCATGATAGGAGCTCAGTGGGCAAGGAAGGGAGAGTGGCGTTCATATTGTAGTCGCAACGTTGAGGCGTACGGGGCAGCGAAGGAGGAGTATAAAAGGCCATTGTTGCAGACCCGAATGAAGGCTTGAGATCTGGGCGGGCATATTTAAAACGGAACGCGTTTGTACGGGCTCGGAGGAAGAGTAAATTTGTGGACGTGGCTGCATTTCCGCTTAGAGACAAATAGGGGATACGGCGATGACCCGCGATGGTCCAAGGGTTGCAACAAGGGTGCGACTAAAACTCTTTGCAGATCTATTTTTCTATTTTATTTTCACCTTTTCAAAAACTATTAGATCTATCTTTTCCACTCTTTAACCGCCTTCGGCATCTTCGGCAGTGGGGATTCCCCAGGGATTCCCCATAGCCTTTCTCTTATCTCTCTCTCCATTTGTCTATGCTAACCCTTAGCCTGCACGTGCTTCCCGCTGTACACTTCCTTTTCCAGCCAATTTCACTCGTCCAAACTTCTGTGTCGCGTCCTTTCTTTCGCTTCAACTGATCACCCACTTTGGCACATCGTTGCCATTTCTTTATCCCCACCTCGGAACCCTCTCTTAGCCCGTGCCTCTTCCAAAGGCCTTCGTGGCGTTTCATTCGCATGCACACCATATGATATTCACCGTCGCCTCCGTGAGTCCGTCTTAGACGTTGGTCGTCCGAGGCGATCATCTCTGCCCCTTTTGTCCCGCAGCTGTGAAACTATACCATTCAGTAACAATCTCACGAGTCTCACTAATTTCCTATACAACATCGCCTTCTTCTCTTGCGTAAACCTAATAGTAGTCCATCTAATCCAAGATTCTTTACAACAGCATTTATCCGTAAAAGCCTTTCTTCATCTCACTGCACTCAATCTACAAGTATACACGTCCGTAGAGCCACGGCCTGTCGCCGCAGATCTCCAACGGCAATTGATCCTGAACTGGCCCCATCCATTCCATTTACATTCCCATACGCAGGGATGCAACGCGATAGATGGATAAGTTCAGGATAAGTGTTCCTTTCTTTCCCTTGAGGGATTCTTCCATTGAGGCGCCGGTGTTTCTACAAAAAATAACTATTGATTCTGTAAGGGCCAAATGTGACCCACTCTGCCTGGCTTCCTTACCTACACGCAACGCTGTCTATCAATCCATGACACCCACCAACCTGGGCCGGCGCCGTGAAGAATGTCTTTGCTTTTCAATGTAACAAAGGGATGGCTCAGATCTTCCGCGCGCAATTACGTTATGAGACTTGAGCACCGCACCACAAGAGGCCGCCAACAGACCAGACAATTTAATAGCCTCCGCCAAACCCGCCCGTCTCGGCCAACGTCACTCTGCATCAAGTTCCTATGTACGCCACTGCGCAGAAAAAGAAGAGGTTTCAGAATCACATCATATCACCAGGCAGCTGGGCAGGCAGGTTCCACTGTCCCCGCTTGTAATCGTAATGCTGTCCAAATCGATATCGCGGAAGAGCTCCATGCCCACGTCCAATCCATTCAGATCGCAAGCTCCGAGTTTGTGCCATTCCCGTATGAGGTTGGATGGACATTCTATTAGTATTGGGGTACATACTATACTCTATTGGTGACATCGATGATAGCGAGGGGCGCGGTAAATTCCTCACATGAACGTCCGCCGCCGCGCGCGGGCGAGTTGATAGAGCGGGCGAAGCAGAGAAAGCATGGCAGATATGCACGTATGTGCATATGAAGTGAAGCTCTGAAGGGTCGTCAAATGGGCGCGGCGGCGTCCGTCCCAGAGATAGCACACCGTGACGGTGATGGACCTTCTTGAAAGAGGTGCCAGCGGTAAATGCCGTATGCATCTAATCCAGACATGACGATAGCTTCCAGGCCGAGGCTGTTCGAGATAGCACCCGGATTGTAGTTAGCAACCCCGTCCCAGTTGCAGGCTCGATTCAAGCAGCGTGTGTCTTGGGAGTTACGGATGTGATACAAGAGCAAGACATCTCCACAAATGCAACCAAACGCGTTGACACACAGGCTAAATGAGACGTCGCGCCAAAGTTTTCCATGTGAATGGGTTTGAAGCCGACAATCGCAGCAAGCCGCTGAGGAATCAAGATGAAGATCGCGAGGTCCACCTCCAGAACAGAAGAACAACAACACGTCAAGATGGAAGTGCAGTTCAAGTGCTGCAGTCCTCCGTCCAAGTCAGGGCAGAGTAATCATTCCCTGAGGTCATCGCCACACAGGCCCACGGAGTGCAAGAACTGCCTAGCGGCCCAAACAGGCAAGACACTTGTCGCCTGCTATTATTGTTGGCCCGATATATTGTAGCGTTTACGATCTCCCGGATCTGCGTCCACTCTTGCCGCCCAAAAGGCAAATCCCCTTACAGGCAAGCCATCAAAGCCAGAAAATCCGAGTTCCGACGATGATGACATGTTAATTCTTTTTTGGGGTTTTCCTGTGTATTATCTATTATCCATAAATTTTCAAAAACGATTAGATATCCCTTTTACGTCAGAAATTGAAAAACTAATTTCCTCAACTAACAACCCCAGATGGGGTGGCGCACAACACCAAACAAATGACTCAAGCCGCCCGACATTGTTGCCCGAAGAGGGTCCGTACGGCGTGCGCTGATCAGCGAGCAGCCTTCTTGGTCGACGGCGAACTTGTGCTTTGATATTCTCCAGGGCTGCGAAACTGGTCCATTTCATACCTGCTTGGGGTGGCATCTGCCACAGGGTGTTTAACGCTTAGTGCATACGCGGTGACTCCAATTGAGATCGATGACGTGGAAAATATTCAGACTTGTCCGTTGCGCGGCGCGTCATGATTATGCGAGAATGTTCACCACTTTTCTACAGGGTGGCACTTCACCCAAGACACTTGGGATTCTGTCAAGCGTGCCCGGGCGCCTGAAAATGATACACTGCGGACACGAACGAACGCGGACAGGCTCAGCTATGAAGCACGACTACCTTTGCTTGGATAGAACCGTATCTCTATACCAATCTCACGTCGCAAAGTTGCCTCTAACGGGATCATCGATGTGTGGGCTAGATGCGGCTGATACAAAGGAACCCGTATAGATGCTGCAATTTGGACAATGGCCGGGATCACTGTACTGGACGTGCGCTTCGCACCTTCGATGCCTAGCCTGAGGACATGCTACTGTTGGGATCTGGAGTCTGGAAGACTATGGAACGTCAGGGAACATCGCTGGCATCACGATACAACCAATGCCTTTGTTCGCATGATACTATCTCGATCTTCCTGTGTGCGACCTGGCCTCATTCTACTTGAAATTAGGGGGTGGTATTTTCGGCAGAAACAAAGGGATTTTGCGGCTGGAGCTGAGTGGACCTGGGGCTCTGTCATAGATCTTCCGAGATATCAATATTCGACGGGTGATCACTGGTCCTGTATGATAACTGATTCTTTGAACATTTCGCCCAACGCGCGGACGAGCTCAGGTTCGCAAATCAAATGTCTTCCCGCATTCCACATAGCAATTTCCACGCCAAACTCATACTTATTGTGATCTGGCCAAGATGGCTTCTTTATATACAAATCAAATTCGCTGAGATGGGGTAGTGGAGATGCCTCACTGTCCCAGTAATCAAGGACGATCAACGCGCCCCGTATCGTTGTCGAGTTGTTCAGTTAAATCGGCTGTACTTACGCGTCCAAACCTTGAGACCTGCACATCCGATATATGAATCTTTCTCAGCATGGTGCGACATCTTGATTCTTGTTTTCAGGATGGTGACATGCATGCACACATCTCACACTACTCTATTTACGCGAAGCACAATACTGACACGGCTCTCACAAGACACTTGTATTTTTATTGCCGGCCAACAAGAACAACCCCGGCACGTACACATCAGAAGCCCGTAGAACGTTCAGTAAGCCCTCTCGTCGTCTGCTTTGCCACCGTCACGACAAGCTCTAGCGCCCGTATCGGTGAGATCAGTGAGATCCCTGACCGCAAGGAAATCGGGCACTTTTTGATCCGAATCAATACGGCCGATATTTTCGCCTTTTGAGGATGGTCCTGGCCACGTTGGCAAATTCACCAGGCACAAGGGGCTGCCCTTTCTGGGCCAACTCAAAACTCAGATATGGGCTCCTAAAAAGCTTCGAAAGCTAAGAACTTGCGCCTCAAGGAATACCTGGAACGTCAGTTTGAGGCCAAGGCAAGGGTAACTCCTTGTGCTGTGAACCACTTGGAGCTGTACATACTGATAGTTGAATGGAACAGGATCGTGATTATGATGAAGATCTATTATATGTACGCGTTAGCCCACCACCACAAAGTGGCGAGATCCCCTCCAGGTCAACGTTCAACGCCGCAGCCACGTCACGATGGAATTCTATTTTGGAAATCTCACCCGCCCAAGGCGTCCTAATGCGGGGTGTTTGACTGACCATTCGCCAATAAACAACACATCAAATAGCCGACAGTCTAGCCACATGTTGCCGGTGGGCGAAGTCAAGGTTACAGGTTACCACGAACCCCATTCAATACCATAACTAATACAGGTTCGTTTCGACTCCCGTCTCCTCCTCCGGCTCCGTTCTAAACGCCTACGCTGCTGTCAAGTTAATCTCAGGGAGGGCCTCCGGCTCGCGGACACCGATACCATCTGGATACCATATAGCAATGGGCTTGCGACAAGCTTGCGAAACTTGTGATACTAATTAAGCCCAGGCTGGCTCGGTTCATGTGTCCATTGATTGGGCTGACTTCGACTTGTCATTTTTCTTGATACTCCTTAGTTCAAAACGTCGGCTGTTCTTTATGGCACTGTAATCTCGGGCTTTTCTGCCGTACCAACTCGTCAGACTTGCATCAAGCATTACACCGCGGAGGCCTGCTTCTTGTCACGCAAAAAATAATCATATCAAGAACATGGTTCGCCCGGGATCAAGATATCCTTGTTACGTTGGTATCTCTCGTGGGTGCCGACTAGTAAGTTTGAACACGCAAGCTAAGCTCCTTTAAATCTGTGACGGGTCTATCCAAACAAGTCCTTGGTCAAAGTTACATGCCACAACTCGGATCGTTGGCTCGTACTTACGAGCGAGTCGGTCAACAACGAGCTAAACTCTTTTACGTCGGGGCTCTCGTTAATCTGTTCTAGAAGATCGAGTCGAGGAGCGTTCGGAGGCGCTTCTGTGTATGCGATTCTCGAGCGGACTGATGTATAGAACAAACACTCCGTACTGATGGTAATCTCCGCGAATGTATACACATTTCTCTCCGTTGGGCATGGTCCAGTCAAGAAGCATCAGTTGCAACTTACTTCTGGCGTGAGTCATACCTTGCAACATACTTCTTTTTAGACTGAGACAGCCCCGTCGCAATATCGATGTAACCGGGTTAGTTGAATTGCACATGGCCATGGATGTGACTTGACACGGACTGATTGGCATTCAGGCAAATGGTGACGTCCCTTCCATTCACAAGTAAGGACTGATCTGAGAATACCAAGTCGTTCACCACACCAGTTTGTAACTGCTTATGCCATCCTCCGCCGTTGCCGTGGTAAAGTTCGGTGCTCGAGAGGGCTCTCTCGGCGTAAAGACCAATTCCTTGTGGCAACTGTGGGTCCGTAAAGAGACCGACGTCATACACGATGTCAGGACTATGTCCACTGGCCCTTCAAAGTAGTCCGCCCAAGTGGTAGGGAGCAAGGTGTGCATCATTACATCATGAATGGCTGAAATTTATTTTGAAGCTCCATCTTAATTTAACATGCATGATGTGTATATTCACTGACATTCGTCCAGGATCAATCAAAGATGACCAAAGGACTCCGAGGGATATCCATAAAAATTTTCGAACGAATGATAGATGCAGGACGAAAAGTGTTACGACCTGATAATGCTTTGGTACCGGCGTTTGCAAAGTAAAACGTATAGGTCCTCCCCGCCACACGATCGCGCGCCCACGACAGCTCAACTCAATTGTTATTTGTACTATGATGTATGTATGTATTGTTCTCACAAGGATAAAGGATCGGAAGCGACCCTCACCACCTAGATTGAACCCTCTCGATAGCCATGACCCAAGCTACACAGGGTAGATGTTGCGCCGGCTTGACACTTGAAAGCAGGGGAAGATGAACAATGTCCGAGTCGGATATGCCGACGGCAGCGAACTCAGGAGGCCCAGCACTGAAAGTACTGAACCATAACGTTATGTGGCTTGAGACATAGGATCCGGATCGGAGTCAAGGTCTCTAATATGGATCAATGAGAAATGTGGAAGCGACCTTGTGCAAATCGAGAGAACCCTCGAAGTATAAGTAACACATCTCATAATAAGGAAAGGCCGACGAACTATGTAGACATCTGCTCGCGCCGTATCACGAAGCCACCGCCAAGGGCCGTCACGATTGAAGAGAAACGGAGAACAAGAACAGAAAAACAATACAACGCCATCATAATTACCACCAATCAGTTTCGAAAGGAGTTGTCAGTGGTTGTCTCCGCGCCCAGGCTCCGCTCCAGATTTCGGCAAAGACACGATATTCCTTCGTTCTACATACGTTCCATTTGGATCAATATCTAAACAAAAGTGGTACAACACTCCGCAGCCCCAAAGCCGGTCGGATGGTCACTTTGTTTTGTGTGTCCTCTACCTGAATATGGCGGCCTACCCAGCAGAGCGAAGATAGAGCGGACGAAATTGGTCGGCCAGAACCGACCGCATTGACCGCGTCCGACTGCCGTGGCATTCCCTGCCTGGGCACCACGAGGCACATATCATGAAGTCCACCGACGTTATAGTCGGGAGTCAGAAAATGTGCCAACGTTTCCGAGGCAATTATATGTGGAGTTTCAACAACCAGACGTCCCGGAGACGAAGAAGATGTGAATATATATTGTGGGACAAGAAGAGAGCACGACAAGCGATGTCGACAACAAGATTTGCAGAATTCTTGAAAAACATGTGGAGATGATAAATGCCCCCCGACCCGAACCAAAGCGGCTTCTTTGGTGTGACATGACACCCCATTATGCCAGAAGACTATGAGCCTCAAGAGGAAGCACGAGCTCCTTAGATGTGATCCCGGGTAACCATTCGTCGAGAATAGCCCGGAGCTTGTCCAAGCTCTATGTAGTGCCTGACCAAGGTGTGTGCAGTCGTAACGCGTGGGCCGTAATGAAGGACTTGAAAATAGTAGAAATGAATGGATGAGATGCAGAGATGCTAGGTAACTCAGCCTCTTGTGCTAGTTCGATTCAAATGTCACGTTGTCATGTGCGGGGTCAAGAATATACTTGTGGTGCTGCCAGACTTACATCAAGAGTACTTAAGTAGCGCATGTGGGCATTGAGGCTGAAGCATCTCCGAGAAAGGGCTTTCAAAACTGGCGCCAAAACAAAGTCAATATGACGCAGGGGTATGAGATCTGGTGGAGATGAAAGCCACTCATTCGAATAATGTCGGTTGCGGTATAGCAGCATTTGTATCGAGCTCGGGGCCAGGACGAATGACAGATCTAGACTGTGACCGTTTGGTTCAAGTTGATTTAGTCGGAAGCTGCATGGAGAAATAGATGTCAAATGAGGGTGATTAATAGCACTTGTAGATGCTCACTGGTATTACACGGTTGTAAGAGGTTTCGATAATAAACCTTTCGTTAGCACTGCTGGGCACGGTTGAAGGCTATCCAGACTTTATGAGGGCCTGCAAACATGGCAAGCGGCCTCTGGATTTTGTTGCTCTCACACTGGCAGGAGTTGTTACTGTGCTCTGCTTGAGTTCGATTGGATCCGAGGCTCATGTCCGGATGCAACCCAGATATTAACGAACTTCTGTTTGTGTTCTATGAAATAATTAAGCGTCGTATCGAAGCAGGGCAATTTGCCCACGAGAGTGCACATCGTTTGCTCTATCTACGGCCTGAGGTTTCGGAGCTTCTGTATCGACTGCTCCTCGGAGGCGAAGACAGAGACGATCTAGATATACAGCTGTAAACCCCTTTTATTGCAAAATTTATTGGATAAAGAACTTGAACCACACACACGTAAGATGAATAATGAAATCCTCAAGCTACGTGCAGGTTTGGTATGTCAACGGCACCTCCTCCTAATGAGCGTGGTATGGTGGCGTGGTACGGCCCAGGTGACCAAGGTTTTCATGTTGGCTCTGTTGCTGCTTAGATACCAGTATTTGCGGGCTGATAATTGATTCAACCACTTGCCTGTGCGATCGGTAGAACGGCTTCCCGGAGCAGCCTGACTTGCTTATGGATCTTGAGGTAAACGATTCACAAGCGAGTATATAATTTATGCGCACGAACATTAAATAAGTGGACGTGCACGGCAGTGAGATTTACTGGCCAGGAGTTCGTCGCCATTTAAGTACTTTGAAGAGAGGGTCGGTCCAAGCTCGAATGAGGTTCCATTGCCACCACGGCCTTACAAAAGTTTGAAGCATCGTCGTCGCCGCACGTCAGCTTAGGTTGGAGTGCATTCGTTTACTATTACGAAAAGAAGTGGCGAAAAATGCGAACGAATGAGAAGGCAGCCCTCTAACAGGTTGAAACAGTTTTTAAGTAGTAACCTTAAACAGCGACCAATCCAAAGACACATAAGAGCACCAAGGTTATCCAGGACGTAATCCAGGGTGAGATCAGACTCTGTCGAGAGTACAGATATCCCGTAGACTTGACCGGAGAGCAGGGGATCTAGGATGCGGGTGCATATCAAGTCAGGTGTGACCAGTGTACGCTCAGTACCGAAACAATTGCGCGAGTCATCGTGACGGTGGACCTTTGCCATGATCAACGAAGCCATTTCTGACTTAGACTTGGGTTGAAAAGGCTATTCGCACCATGCCTATCCAACGACAGAAGTGAATTTTCGACACAACAAGTTTAGAACGGTTGCAAAGAAATTTATTCTCGAAACGTGTGTGACTGTCACCAATCGATGCCAGATTACTAAGCATTTGCCTTGGTCGCCGACAACGACGACGGCTTTGAACACCCACCTATCCCCCATACATTACCGGGACCCTCTTTTCCTCAGATTCTGGCCTCTACGGGCTAGCTGACCATACTCTTTATCCACATAACTCTCCTTAACGAAGTATGGGAATTCAATTTGGGTCTTTCAACGGTATCTGCGAGACGGCTGCACTGGTGATATGTCCTCTCGTGGGGACTGACCAGGGGGTTGAGCCTACATGCTACAGTAGGAATGTGGACATTGGAGGGACGTTGATCTTTCAGCCATGTACGTTGTCCAATATCCAATACTGTTGGGTCGTAACTTATAGTTCGCACCGTAGCAACATCTTTCGTGCACATTGTTGCGATAATAATGACGGCTATTATGATATACCACATACGCAGCAAGTACACTGCCGTTGGTGAGCAATTTCCTTATTTCTGTGACATAAGTGAAACTCAGGTGGAACTCCCGCAGGCCGGAAAGAAATCGTGACATTCTTCTGGCTATACGCAATAATAGAGCTACTGGCGCTATTTCTTGACTCGGGGATCATACCTACAGCCAATGTCACATATCCTGTGAGTGCCGGCAGCTCATCAAGTGTCCAAATACACTGACATTATCTCAGTGGTTTACAGCGGTCTACGCTGGTCTCGTTGCAGCAGCGTACACATGTCTCCTCATCAATGGCTTTGTCGGCTTTCAATTCGCAGAAGACGGTACACCACTCTCACTATGGGTTCGTCCATTTTTTGCTCTTGCCCATCTGTACTTAAACTTTGATCCAGTTCCTTCGCATATCATGTCTCGTAATCTTTGGTCTTCAATTCTTCCTGGCAATCGCAACCTTCAAACAAATCGCTGGGCTCAACTACACGAAGCCGATCGCACTCTGGATCATGTACATCCTGTGGCCACTTGTCTGCACCGTCATCTATATTGTTTCCCAACTCGTGCTTGTCTTCCGCACGCTCGAGGATCGCTGGCCCATCGGCGACATCATCTTCGGTACCGCCTTTTTCGCCGTCGCTCAGGTTCTTCTCTTTGCGTTCAGCGTCACGATCTGCGACGCCATCAAACACTATATCGATGGCCTCTTCTTCTTCACGCTTTGCATGCTCCTAAGTGTGATGATGGTATACAAGTACTGGGACAGCATCACCGTACGTCCTTAGTCCCCTCCGCAGCTCCCATACTGACCCTCCCCACAGAAAGAAGACCTCGAATTTTCAGTCGGCTCCAAAGCCGCCGTCTGGGAGGTCAAAGACCCCCTCCTCGCCGGGCCCGGCGCATCCGACTACCCCGAAGAGGACGCAAGCAACTACCCCGGTGGGCCTGCGTCGCTCGTCGGCGGTATCAGCGGACAGCAGCTGTACAACCCGCAAGGCCAGAAGGGCGGCTATAGGGGCTACCCGCCCACCGACAACCGGTATTAATTATGAGGTGCAGGACCACCGTAGGATATTAGCACATAGTACGTATACACGGACTTACGGGCGATTTGGGGACATTCATAGGTTGTTTTCTTTCCTTAACTACTTACTAAAGTACATACCTCGCCCTCGTTTTATTTTATTTGTTTGAGACATTCGTACAAGTAGCTTTTGCATTTTCACGAGACTTGATAATCGCACCCCTTTTCCCTCTAGCGTTGTCTTTATACTGTTGGAGTTGACGTGGCCAGAGCGTCATCTGGTATCTTACGAAAATAAATGTACGCCAAACGAGTTTCTAGAAATAACAGGCGCGTAAAAATGTCGTCATTGAAATGGATGGTTATGATACAGTGCACAATGATGGATGAACATCGACTAAAGATGGGCTTGAGGCAGAGGCACGCACAGTGCGTGCAGCCCATCCGATAGATAGGTACTAATTTAATAGGCGGCCCATGTGGCGGGCATGCTCGTCCATGTTGAAGATCGAGCAGCACCCTCCTGGGCCGCTTGGTTGTCCACACAGGACATTCATTCGTTTCGTAAGGACGGAACGCACGCAGCGCACGAAACACCCATATCCTTCTAATCAGCCTTGAGTTTCTGTGCAACGTCCCCCAGCTTCTCCCCAACCTTGACCTTCTGACCCGCCTGCACCGCAAACTCAAAGTCCGCCGGGGCCTCAAAGACGAGCACGATGGTGCTACCGAGGCAGAAGCCTCCCATCTCCTGTGCCGCGATGAGGGGCTGCCCGTTCAAAATCGGCGACGCCGCGGAGTAGACCGCTTCGGAGTAGGTGCCGGGCGGAGGGGGGCGCCCGCGGACGTTTGTGCGGAGGGCCTGGGGGACATCGTTAGTGTGGGGCAAGAGACAGGGGGTGGGTAACTTACTTGATCGAAATTGAGGATGATGCTGCCGACATTGGTGGCGCCGACAGGTACCATGCTGAAAAAGCCGTGCTTCCACCGTCCGAGGAGTGCCACTCGCTCGTTGAGGACGAAGAGGTTCTCGAGGCGTTTAGCCATGTACGGTGACACCGAGTACAATTCGCCTAGAGAATAAATGATTATGTCAGGGTCCGCCGAGGAAAGGTATCAATCGAGCAAGCGACTAACCGACAAAATGCCGCCGCTTCTCGACGACCCATGCCGTCGGACTGTGGAAGCGATGGTAATCGCCTGGCGCGAGGTATATCACGGAGAAGAAAAGAGCATTGCCAGGCTTGACCGTCTTCCCAGATGCGCTCCTCCGCTTATCGATGTCGACAGACGCCTTGACGCCCATTTCGCGCGCAACTGACGCATCGTGTACCAAAGTCTCCTGCATGCTCTGCTCCGGCTCCACCGACGCGTCGACCTGTGCACCGTACTTTTTGGGTGGCGCGCCGGGCTCCAACGGGGTATCCGAATCCGTGGTTGGGGTCGTCGTGCCACTGGTGGGGCTTGCGTTCCCGATGAGCTGGTCGAGGCTGTATTCGATACCGTTGACGTTCGCAAACTCGCGGTCGTCGACAATGCTCATGTCACGGTTGTGGTGCTCAGCCGGGGTAGAAATGACAGATGCAGAGGACCCCGGGCGCTCGACACCGAGTAACGCATCGAGCGAGTAGGTGATGCCCTTGACTTGCTCAACGCGAAGGTCCTTGATGGTGCCGAAGTGAAGTACAGTTCCGTCAGCGGGGCTGACTAGTACAGCAGGGTCCACGGGCCGTACACCTGACTTTAATTTGCGGTAGAAGAAAGCGCCAAGCGAGGGGTATGAGGTGAGGTCTGCAGGCTCGATTTCATCCAGGTTACAACCGAAAGCAAAGGCGTAGAGTCGGAAGCCCCAAGGGCGAAGCCAGATGGGAAGTTCGAGTGAGTTGACGTAGCCCCAGAGCCGGGACATGTTTCGTAGGGGTAGTGCACCAATTACATGGACCTAAGAAAAGGTCAATTCGGTGTAAGAGTCATCCAGGAAATCGACCTCACCTGCCATGGCCCTTTCAATCGTATGACCTCCATGCCATCCTCGTCGACCTCGACCTCCTTCCTCGCTTTTTGCACTTTTTTCCGGTATTGAATAGCCACTAAAAGTAGTGCCCCGACCGCTAGAGGTAGTGGGTACCACTTTGTAGGAGTCTCCGTCCAAGCATTGATAAGTTTCCCTGTTCAGAATGAGGTGGCATGATGGTTTCAGCAATTGGTCACACGCACGATAAAATGGTAGAGCTGCGGCGCCCTTGGTATTTAATCCACTCCCACTTGACCCATCGTTGCCAGACCTTGTTGAGTACGCACGACTGCGCACCGTCCTGATCAGCGCAGAAGTCTTGTTTGTGCTGTGCACCCAGCATTTCGCAAATACTGACGATGCGGACGCTGACGAGGCATTAAGGACTCTGGAAGCAGCGTAGAGCGGCTTGCGCCCTTTGGTAAGGATCGTCTTTCTGGAGAAGAGCATGAGAATCTATATCCTGGGCATGAATAGAGAGAGATGGGCGGGTCGTGTGCGGTGGAATGGGTGACTTCGGCTACGGGTAAACGTACAAATTCAGTTCCCGCGCGGCCTCGTGCGATGGAAGGGGCGTTATCACGCGCAGCACCCGCCTCCGCATTGTGTTTGTCCTTCTCAGCATTGCGAATTACAGAAATTGCTCTTTTTCATTCACAATTGCGTGTGGGATGACAAGGAAGAAGAAAAAAAAGGCAGAGCGATCATCCTGAGTCATGTTCCCATAAACGTCAAAACTTCCGAAAATCCGGCATGGTAGGTGACCGTACAAGCATTATCTATGTAGGTCAAGGGTAACATAATGGGGGGAGGAGTTACAGGACGTCAAGGTTAGAGGATGGTATGTAGGATCGCATGTCGAGGTTGTATCGTAAAAAATCCGAAATTAATCAGGGTCGGCGCAGGCTGCACTCAGACTAGCCACGATGACTGAGGACGGACCGGTACACCGTTCATGAAAGGTGTGGCGTCGATGAATGGGAACATGTCTGCACAGAGGATAAAAACTGAGAATGGTCTGTAAACGCAGAAAAGTAAGGGACGAGTCAGAGGATGGAGAGGTACTGTCACTGCCAGATCCCAAAACGATCAGATGTGCCTGGAGTAATTTGCAAATCATTATCAAGTACAAGGGGAACACCGACATATTCTGTAATGTCTGGTGTTCCACTAGTCTCTATTGTACTGAGTTCGTCCATTGGACCTGACAGTAAGAGAGTGACACCTTGGAAGCCGTCTGTATCAGTGTATATCATATTCAATGACCGATAAGTTCGGGGGTCTGGGGCGCGCTGAAAATAAAGGAAACAATGTCTTGACTGGGCTCGCCGGTCACGATAATTATGGAGTCCGGATTTTGCCAGAGCCAGCTTCTGGCCACGAGACGAGCACTGGAATGAAGTTCAATCAGCATGGAGCTAGTGTGCATGGAAATGTGTACGCACCGAACAGTGGCCCGGAGATGTGCTGAAAATAATTGAATGTGTTGGCTGTCCCTCGCCATGGCCTGGCCATATGCTCCTTAGCCACGAGAATTATGGCGTCCGGATATCATTGCCAGAACTAGCCACCTCTGACGAGCCGAGCTCTTGAATGAAGTTCAGTTAGCGTAAAGCTACTAGCGCTTATAGAAATGTTTCGCACCGAAGGTGGTTAGTTCAATGAACATTGACGCATGACGTTAGAAGTTCTAGTTTCATGCCACCGATCTCACCCACCTACACGAGGATTCAATTGAGGTTCAAGATCGAGAGGAAGCGTGATGAATTCCAGGAGGGTCTTCCCAGTCCTCCAGTTCGGGCGCTAGCCCTACATTGATGGGGGTGACCTCAATGTGCAACTCCAAACATAGCTAGAATTTCTCAGACGTTCGGCGAATATCGCGCGCGGTAAAACGAGAATGCAATGGTCTATACCATATCAACGGGTTACATCGGCGTAGCACACCGGACCTGCTCCACAAGCAGATGAACCAATACTGGAAAAGATGTATATGCCACCGTAAGGTTCCAAGCTGCAAATCATGTCCAGAGGCGTCCGCCGCTGTCATTATGTAGGTGTCGATTGTTGTAAGTCGGGCCACATCCCCAATCCCCAGTGATACCAATACACATTGACAGCCCGTGGTTGACATCGGCGGTCTAGCTGTAGGTAGGGCTTCGGCATTCTATAGCGTATGATGTACCGCAAAACCGAACGCTACGTTCCCTTAGGAAGCTTCACTTGGAACGTACCTGAGTAACGTCATTTAGTCATTGCAATAACGGCTGAAGCAGAAAGAGTTACATTGAGGCAAGGCCGTAACCTCCGGTGTGACAGTCCCATGAAATCCTAGCCTCGAGAGGGCCCCACGAATTACACCAGCGGGCATGGCGACGTACTGTTATGAAGGCATAAATGAGTTGCACAAGAGTTTCGGCATGGGAGACGTACTAGTCTAGCACGCTTCACTGCGTCTGGGCGGCCCTGCCATGATGATAGTCGTGAAATAGGTTTGAATGCATTGTCCTGGAGGACATAGATACCCTGATCGGAAACAGGCGTCAGTAACATCCATAACTCAACCTATTGAAACGCACCCGGTGGTTCGTTCTTAGGTTATCGACCTGCTTTTCCCAACACGCTGCCCATATATCTTTGCAAACGAATTTGATCGCATCCAGCGTCTCAGAGAATAATGGCCGATCCCGACATAGTCTGGAGCATGATTGAGATCTTCACACCCACTTCACGCACACGAATACTCACCGTTCAGTGAAATTCGCACCGACATGTACACCAATAGCCTCAAGGCGCACTCTGACCGCCTCCTCCTCCTCGTCCACAGCAGTTCCTTTCCCAGAACTCTTCGAATTCAAGCTCGTCACCGAATCGCGCGCCGATTCCTTCTTCGGCACAGTCGGTGCTGCCGGAGCGGGCGGGGGTAGAAGCCCAGCTTCAGCCATCTCCTTTTCCACCTTCTTCTGACGAGCCGTCGCCACGGCAGATGATTCCCGGAGAGTATTCACAAGTTCGATCAAGAAATAGTCCATAGCGGCCGCATCGATCTGTCGAATTGGAGGATCGGCAAGAGCAGCTAGGCTCGAAGGGACCAGAGAGCTCGCTGGTATTGAGGGGTTGACCTGGATTGAATTTCGTCCAGACATCGTGGTGATATACTGTAAACTGATGGACGTGACGAGTCGGTAAGCGCTTGAACCGCTCCTGTTTGCCAACTCAGTACAAATCAAATACCCCCTCACTGTTCGCAACGACGATCACTGACTGGCTATTCAATCAGATATTATGTAATATTATGTCCGTATATAGGTAGGAAAGGAACTAGAAGTTATTCTGTATCCTCGTTTTGAATCTCTTTAAAGTTTACCCTTCAACCATGGTATCCACTGCGTATCCTATACAAATCGACCGCGATAGTCTCCCTTCAGACGATACTGTGTATTTCTATGACTCAACCTTCTTTCGACACTACAACGAGCTGAAACTGCCTTGTGCTCTCGAGATCTCCGCCGCTGCGCTGCCAGGAGCCAATCGATTTGTCTCTCTTTTTCCTGCCCTCTCCCTGGCTGTGAAAACAGTACGGCGTGTTTCAAATGAGCGAGCATCGGCTGCTGAAGGACAGGCGTTGTGGGCCGTTCGCCGACTCTTGCCCGAAGTTCGGGTACCAGAGATCTATGGGTGGCGTCGAGAGGATAGTGGGGACCTGTATATATATTTATGGAACTGATCGATGGGGAGACGTTAGTCAACATGTGGCCAACACTTACGGATCAAGAGAAGAAACAATTGTGTGAAGAGGCAGGCACTATGGTCCGTGCACTGGGGCGCTTGACTCGTTCGAGGGAGGAAAAGTTCATCGGTAGGCAGATAGTATGAATTCTTGTGGTGATTCGATGTCTAAACACTTCAATTTCTAGGATCCATTGGCGGTCAACCTCTCGGAGATAGGCTGTTCTTTGGTAGAGTACTGAAGGCTTTTCCTGACGCTGATGCGTTCTACACCTTTTGGACGAACCTCAAACCCTCTATGCGCGAGTTTGCGCATCAGTTTCCAGAGCTTCCGCCTCTCCCGTACGGCGATCCTTTCGTCTTTACTCATAGCCACCTCGGCTTCTGTAACATCATGGTTACACGGCGTACGGCAAAGGCTCCCCTTCGCATCGCCGCCATCATTGACTGGGAACAGTCTGGGTGGTTGCCAGAGATGTGGGAACCCTGCAAGACTCGAATGATGCCGTGCGTCATGTCGGGCGAGGTTCGAGAGGACGTGGCAAAATATGTCCCACTCGTCGCAGGTATTGCACCGGATCATCTATACGAGGCGTTTATGACATATCTTATGAACCGGGGTGCATATTGATATATTGGCAGAGCGTGGAATTTCGTTCTGTGTCAAGCTTGCTGTATACTCGAGCTTCTACTTGTTCGCACCTTTCCAGATGTATTTGCCTAGCAACGCGGTGGGGACACCGCTCCAGGCCCAGGGGAACTATAGAGAAGGCTTCTCCTATCAGGCCCGCTACCTTTGGGCACAGAACATGACCTCGGTCGCCCACCGCGCAATTCTCATCGGCACAGTCACGGATGTGTCCATGGTCGTTGACGCGGGTCATATCGTAAATGCATTCACATCGTTCACCATTGTCATTGTCACAACGCAGGGACTCTCTTGGAAACGACCTCTGCTGAATGTAGCGCCTCCAGGAACGTCTACCCTAGTGAGCCTTCCTTTGCCAATTCCTCGCTCCCACCAGAAGCTGACGACATACATAGTTGGCTCTGAAAGGAAGGCAGGGCTGGATCCAGGCCACCCTTCCCTACGCCCAGCAAGCGGGGTTCATTACGTTCACGAACGAAGCAGCTCTATATGTACTGTAACTGCGAGTGATGCTCAAGAGCCGTACTATAGTTTTTGATCCTCGTCTTTCAGCCTTGTCTCGCAGTCCTGATATTTGTTACCGATCGTTCCTGGCCTTTTTTTGGTTTCTATTTATGAAGGTACAACATGTAGGCTCCATACTAGTGAAAGATATGTATCTTTTGTGGGTAGCTTCCATAAGCCCTGAGGTGTATTTTTTTCTTAGGAAGACTCGGTTCCGGAAGCCATGATGCCTTCGAATTCGCCAGAATTCAAACATACTTCATCATAAAGTCGGTGTCACCCTGGAGCGAGGCGCCTCAGTTCACAACCCACAAAAGAATACATTGTGGTGCTCACAGTCCTGATACGTTGGGAAGGATCCGCTGATATATGCATAAGCCAATGCAACCCACTCACCGGACGGCGAAGCAACTTTGAGGATTTGTCTATTGAAATCACCTTAAATCCAGTCATGGTCACCTCGACATAGGCTGTTGAGATTGCCACGGGGTTCACGAAAATGGTGACCCCGCGTTCAATTCGAGTCAACGTCAAGATGCGTAGCGACTGCTTTCCCCTCGTCCACGGCGGTTGCTTTCCTAGAACATTTAGTATTCAAGCTCGTTTCTGAATCGCGGGCTGTCGGGGCTGGTGGAGGCAGAAGCCCAGCCTCAACCACCTCCCTTTTTATTTTCTTCTGATGAGCCGTCGCCACGGCAGACGATTCTCGGAGAGGATTCACAAGTTCGATCACTGAGAAGTACCTAGTCCATAACTGCCGCGTCGACCTGACGAATTGGAAGACCGGCCAAGAGCAGCCAAGCTTGGGGGCACTAGAGAGCTCGCTGGTATTGAATGGTTGATTTGGACCGAGTTTTGTCCAGACATCATGGTGGCATAAGCTGATCATGAGTGTGACGACGGGGTAAGCGCTTCAAGTTGAACTGGGGTTTGTTTGACAACTCCGCACAAATCAAACACCTTCTCACTGTTCGCAACGACGACCACACAATGCCCTCCATCGGTCCTGCGTTGCCTCCACGTCTTCAAAGTTCGGAGGGCCCCGAACCTACAACTGCTGGGCCACAAATCCCCCCTGGGCTTCTAAAGCAGCAGCCTGCTGAGGATGACGAAGACGACGAGGACGATTATGTGCCTGAGCTCCCCCCTGACCTAGCAGCGACGCGTTCTGCAGGCCCCTCTGTCCCTGCTCCTGCGCGATCTAGTTCCAACGAGGAAAAACGCGTCTCCGGCCCGTCTATGCCCTCATACCCGCCAATATATGATCCGAATTACCAAGAGGCCTACAACGAAGACGACGATGACGATGATGACTTTGGGCCGAAGCCCTTGCCATCTGGTGTGCAGCACGCACAAACAGACGCAGTGAAAGAGTTTATGGAAAGAGAGGAAAGGAGAAGGAAAGAAGCCGAAGTGAGTGGCGCAAAATATAGTACATCGCTAGTCCCTTACTTGTATTTCTTCAGGAGGCTGCTAAGCCCAAAGCACCAAAACGTGACGAGTGGATGCTTGTACCCCCTTCATCGTCTGACCTTCTTGGAAGTGAGTCGACATCACTGTTAGTTGGGGATCCCCGTTCTCATAGTAATCACGCAAGACCTCGACCCGACAAAACTTAAAGCTCGACAATTTTCACGATCTACAGCGCCTGTATCCAAAAAGCCCGACAACTCTCTCTGGACTGAAACACCGGCAGAGCGACAACAACGACTTGCGGACGAAGTCTCGGGAAAGAAGCGTCGTGCAGCCGACACAAAAGCCGACGAGCCAAGTGATGAAAAGAGGAGACGAAGGATGGACGAGGAAATCATCCGCAAGGGCGTGGAGGACTACACAGTAATCATCTCCCTAAATATATTTTTCTTGGTGCTAATGTGTGTTTCGCAGCAAAAATTGCGTGGTCCTGCACTTGTAGCGCAACATGAAGCTTCTGGCAAGGCTGGCGCTGAAGCGGCGAAGGATGCAGAAGACCGTGGTATTTGGGATCATTCGAGAGACATGTCGCTCGGTGGCCGCTTAATGGACGACTCTAAACGGACAAAGCTTATACGTGAAGCACAAGGCCTCGGCGACCGTTTTGGCAGTGGAAAGAGCGGAGGATTTTTATAGTGGCGGTCAGAAGTTCACTCACTTGTGGGTTTTCTTTTATGATCACATTCCATGACCATGTAGCTTTATGTAGCCTATTCTCTCAGGCCCTGTACCGTACAATGCTTGAATGTAAGAAGGTCATTGTATACGTAGTGTCCTGAAGTAAATCTGTGTATGCGAAATTTCAAGTCATCTGAAAGTGAAATGATAGATTAGATTAGATTCATAGATTGACTTACTGTATTCCTTGAAGTTGCAACCATCCTTGTTGCTTTCTTGTAAACAAGTTTCGTTTCAATTCATGTCGCTTTATAATGCCCAGCTTTCTCTGTTCTGTTCCCCTTGTCTTTCATGCTTTCCTATCTTTTCTGTTTTGATTCTTTTACCACGGGACAGGCCCCGTTCCTCGGCAATATGGAGTGCGCATCTTCGGAAAATACGTGGCGATTTATCTCATATTGCCGAGCATGTTTTTAAGCCTAAAGTTTACCCCGCAACCCTACATTCTGTCTTGGCTCTGCTCATATCAATCTATTGACTACGATTTCACTCATTTCCGCTACCTGTACTCGACCACACCACCGGAAATACGTCTAAACGTGACATCTAGAGCGCAGTAGTATCATGTCGGAAAAGAACTTGAGGCAGAGGAAGAGCGAGTCGCGAGACGGGGACAAGAAGAAGCAGGAGAGTGCGGTATGTAGTTTATGTCTAGTATGTTCTCTTCTACTGACATTTTGCGTAGAAATCCACCGAAGCCGCGCCCAAATCGACATCAAGTTCAAGCGTGTTCAGCAAAGGATTTGTGGGTCTTGCTGCCTTGGTCCTCGCTGCCCTGCTATACAATGTACGTATCAAACTCGCTAATATTATTCGAAAGCTGAGCTTTGCCCCCTAGAGCGAATTCTTCTGGCAAACAATAGCTCCTCTAAGGCAGGGACCGCCTCGTTTACCTGCAGACGTAGAGAAACGTGATACGGTGGTGGGCGCTTTCAAAGTGTGTACCCTCCCCTCGGTGTCCTCCCAATGCTAATGTAGGCCTCCAGCATGCATGGCTCGCATACGGTACGCGTTTACAACCACCATCTAGTAACGCTATATTGATGATCTGACGAACCCGAACAGAAAGGGACGCTATGGGCGACGATAACTACCACCCCATCTCGAAGAGAGGCTCAAACCTGACCGACGCGGGTGGCATTGGCTACACAGTTGTTGACTCGCTCGATACCATTCAACTCATGGGCCTCACCTCTGAGTACGCCCGTGCCCGCAAATGGGTGGCCAACTCCCTTTCGTTTGACCGGGACGCGAAATACAATACCTTTGAGGCGTGCTAACCTTCCTTCTAACCTACTTGAACCAGAAACTGACGACACGCGACAGAGCACGATCCGCGTAATGGGCGGCCTACTCTCTGCCTACCACCTCTCCGGTAGCGACTCTCTCTACCTCGAGCGTGCAACAGAGCTCGCAGACCGTATCATGCCCGTATTCAACTCACCCTCCGGACTTCCCCTCTCCGAAGTTAACCTTGGGAAGCGGACTCCGGTGGAGAACCCAAACAATGTCGTCAGCACTGCCGAGGCGGCTAGCATCCAGCTGGAGCTGAGGTACCTCAGCCATTTGACTGAGAATGTCGAATATTGGGACAAGGCGGAGAATGTATGTTTCGCTTTACCTCGGGTGTTTGAAGAGGAGGATTGTTGCTGATCAGTGAGCAGGTCATGAAAATTATCAAGGCTGCGAGGCTGTCTTCGGGCTTGGCGTCGATATTCATGGCGTATGTCGGATCTCATTCTGCCTTTCATCTCTGACATGTAAATTACAGGTCGGATAGCGGCCAGTTTCTCACGTCACAAGTGAGGCTGGGATCGAGGGGTGATTCGTACTACGAATATCTCCTGTAAGTGTGACCCGCTCTGTTCTTCAAACTTTAGTTACTGACTGGCTCTGTCTAGCAAGCAATACCTCCAAACTGTATGAAAAAACACAAACCTATGAGAAGGGCTACTAATTCGTATATTCCTACAGGCTCAAACAGAACCTGTCTACCGCGAAGTACGTCCCTTTCCCAACACTACACGTACCCAGCTTATATTCTCACATAACAGATGTACGACGACTCCATGACCGCAGTCCACAAATCCCTGCTCAGGACGAGCCTCGAAAAGAATCTCACCTACTCCGTCGAATTGGTTCCCGAAGCCCTCCGTCGTGGCAAGATGTATGTGTTCTTCCCGCAGTATCTTGAACTGAACTCAATCGACTTTTACACAGCAACTGGAATACCGAGCACAAGCAAGATCACCTAGTTTGCTTTATCGGCGGCAACCTTATGTTGGGCGCTACTACCTCCGGCGCATCCGTGGCGCGCGTTTCTGTACCCCCACTCGATGAGGAGTTGACGGAGGCTGCGAGGCGGGACTGGCAGACGGGTGTGGCGATGCTCGAGACATGCGTTGACACGTATAAGAGGACAGCAACGTAAGCACCCCCTGCCAAATCCCAAATGAATCGCCCGCCGAGATATCGCTTCGCTTCAGGGGCCTGGCGCCAGAGATCGTGCATTTTAGACATCGTGACGAAAGAGAGAAACCCAAGGGCAATGGAGATTGGTATATCAAGGACGCACAGTGGGTCACTCTCCAATCACATTTCAGAATCAAATATTTACTCTCTATGCAGGCCCGCAGGCAGGACACCACCATACGACGCTCGCTACCTCCTCCGGTAAGCTCGATTCTGTTTCAAATGCACATAACGATCATAACCTGACCTCGCTCTACAGCCCCGAAACCGTCGAATCCCTCTTCCTCGCTTACCGCCTTACCGGAGACGTCAAGTACCGCCAATACGGGTGGGACATCTTCCAGTCCATCGAGAAGTACTGCCGCGTCGAGACCGGTGGATACGCGACGATATTGAACGTGGATGATGTGAATAGCAAGCTTGAGGACAGGATGGAGTCGTTTATGCTGGTATGCTCCTTCCTTCAGCTCTTGGCATAACTTTTTGGATATTGACGTGAGTTTACAGAGTGAAACACTCAAGTACCTCTATCTTCTGTTCTCGGATTCGAACGTCATACCCCTTGACAGTACGTTTTCTTTTTAACTTAACTTGAATGATGGGCTGATTTTGTTCGGTAGAATACGTCTTCAATACCGAGGCTCACCCACTTCCTATATTTACCCCACACTCGAAAAGGGCGTGGTCCACTTCTTCGTGATTGTGCTTCTCGTGTAACAGGGATCAACATCCATTGTATTTTTTATAAGACGTGTAATGTAAGCGCGAAGAATATCTAATTAAAAGCAGCAACACGCGCTATTGGTGATATATTGATATGTCGATGTCACGCTTCGAAATCGAAGTTCTCAGAGTTCGCTCTTCTTTTCTCCCCCAACAATGTGCCACAACGTGAAACAACAAACGTACAAAATGAACGAGTCCAGGCGAGCGATTGACAATATTGTAAGTCTTTTTCCTTGGTACAATCACCCTTCTAACCAGTACCAAATCGATCTCTTTTGAAGCGTCACAGTGAACCAGTCGACTTTGGTACACTGCTTGGCGCGAATCACTGGGTTTGGAACGGAATGGACTACTTCCAATTCACAACAGACGCTGCAGATAAACTGGACTAGTGTGACCTCATTCTCGGCCTAAACCCTGCACGCGTCGTGCCACCCGCCAATATCATTGGTACATTTTGCCAATTAAATCATGGAGGTCCGTTCGAAGGGCTTGTCCCCAACGAAGAAGAGGGGCCTGGGACGTGGGCTATAAGGCGCACCGTATGGAAACATAGGATTATGGGCCGCCTACCACTGAAAAAGGTGGCCAGATGCTCTGGGTGACTGAGGCACTGAATGACAATGGCTGCCCATTTGCTGGAATGACCATCCAGGATTGGGAGGAACTCACACATAGCCCCTGGAACATGCTGGCGAAGAAACAGGCGGATGGGTTCATGTATGACAAGGGCATGAAGTGGGAAGAGCTATCGGAAGGAGAACTCAAGAGGCTGGGTCTGGTGGTGGAGCAGTGCATCGTGGCGTTGCACATGCTGGTCCGTGCATACACGGCGACACTATATATACTGTCATGTACATACCTGATAGACATCCTATCCTGTCTGACCCGTTCCTCCGTGTGATGGCTCTCGAGGTGCACGCCTCCAGTGGGTGTCCCCGACAAAGCACTGTCAAGTACTCCGCACCAGCAGACCCCACTGTTCTGAGGAAAACCATCACAGACGTGACCGACGCAGAGGCGCCTCCACAGCCCAAAGTGCAGTGGAAGATTGACTAAACACCAATCCATCTACCCCCAATCCTGTCGACACCTCGGGTAATATCCACTGGCAGCGCGTCGTGCTACGGTCTTGCTGATTACTCGTAACTCACTTGTTAATCTCAAAAAAACCCTTATAAATGGGCCTGAAATCCAGAACCTGACAGCCACTGCAATATTCAGGCGCGTTGTTTTCCAGACTAGTGATGCGTTACCGAGAATCAGTAAACAACTTGTTGTAAATTCGAACTCCCCCACTGGTAGAACGCGGGTCATACACCGCACAATGGATTCCGTTCGAATTCTACTATGAGCGCTAGAACTACAATCAAACTAAACCACTACGAATCTAGCAGTTGTGACGCAGGCTAATCCATAACCACGTAGAAGTAGTTCAGCTTTCACACCCAAGACGCGTCTTGGCACGCGTCCGCGTTGTTTGGCTGTATTAGCCAGTCTTATTCAGAAGGACAAGAGTCGTTGTCTGCCTTGTTCTCCTACATCTTCCTTATCCTCCCATCCACAACGTGAAAGAAAGAGCTCATGCAGGAAACGGGAGATCACGAATTTGCAATCGACCGCATCGTAAGTTACCTATCCTGAACAGCCACCATCATCCTCACGAGCATCAACAGAAACGTAGCAGTAAACCTGTGGACTTTGGTGCCCTGCTTGGCAGCTATCATTGGGTTTGGAATGGAATGGCCTATCACCAAGTCACCACCGACGATCCAGATAATCCTGATTGGTGTGGCCTCACTCTCAGCCTAAAACCAGCACGCGTCGTGTCGGCCGCCAACATCACTGGGACATTTCTGCAGTATAATCTTGGAGGCTTGTTCGATGAGCTCATTCCCAACAAGGAGGAGGGCCCCGGAACCTGGGACATTAAGCGCACCATCTGGGAGATCTATGATGATGAACCGCCAACAGACGAGGAAGGGGGCCAATTGTTCTGGGTGACCGAAGCACTGGACGATAATGGCTTCCCCTTCGTTGGAATGACCATCGAGGACTGGGGGGAATGCCACGGTAGCCCGTGGAACATGCTAGCGAAAAAGCAGGCGGATGGTTTCATGTATGATAAGGATATGGAATGGGTGGGGCTATCGGAAGGAGAACTCAAGAGACTGGGGCTAGTGGGCGTCCCCGATCAAAGCACTATCAAAGACGGAGCAGGCAAGAGAGCTGTTCGGGGGAAGAGAACTATCGCAAACGTGGACGACATCGAGGCACCTTCACGCCCCAAAGTGCAACGGAACATCAACTAAATACCAGCCCATATAGGTACTCCAATTGCGACATCTTGGAGTAACCTCCATTGCATCACGATTCTACTGATAACTCTGAAATCAATTGCTCTTTATCGCAAAAGGATCGTTGCACCTGGGCCTGAACCTTGAAACCAGTCATTCAATATTCAACAGTCATTGCAACATTCGGACGCGTCGCGTGCCAGATTGGGGACGCGTTATTTGGTTCTGGAGAAGCAGCAAACAACTCATTAATATTAGAAGTTCGAACTTTTCAGAACTTGTTCGGAACGTCGCAAAATCAACCTGGTTGCCACACAACTAACCCAGAAATCAAATGCTAACTCTCCTGAGCTCTTACATGTCGACCACGCAGTACATCGTATGCATTCAATTTGAGGCTGGTTCTCCAAAACACAACTGACGCTAGTTGGCACGCTTCAACAGGACTACGAAAGTGGGCCAGTGGACTTTGCCAAGTTGCTTGGAACCTACCGCTGGGTGTGGGATGGGCAATACGGGATGGTCCGAGAGCACGAAATTGGACCTGGTATCGGGGGGAAAGAGGACGAAGGCTTCATCACGCTCAGCCTAGCGGGCGAATCAAAGCTTGAGAACGTCTGCGGGTCTTTTCAGTACGGCTCTCTATCGGGAACCTTTCAAGGCATCACGCCGACCATCCATGAGCGAACAGGAAAAGTCATACCTGGCGTTTGGAGCATCAACAGTGCTGTGTGGGCCGAAAGAAACTACATGCCAAAGGAAGGCCAGGAGCTCTGGGTATCAGAACGGAAGGATGATAATAAACATCCGTTTGTGGGTATGTTTATGAGCGCTGGGTACTCCGGCTGCGTGCAGCGGGTGTGGACCTTGGTAGGAAAGAAGCAGAAGGATGGCTACGCTTACGATCCCAAAGACGACAACTGGGAGGGACTGTCACAGAAGGAGAAGAAGAAGCTTAGGTTGAAGGAGGAGAGTTCTGATGACGAAGGCGATGAAGACGAGAGCGAGGAAGACGAGAGCGAGGAAAGTGGAAATGAAGACGAGAGCATAGAAGAAGGCAAAGACAAGACTGGACAGGAGGAAACGGAAAAAGAGGTAGTGGATAAGGGCGCAAGGACCGCTTCCCGGTCGGAAGCGTCGCGCAAAAGAAAGGCTACAGAATCGGCAGAGGCTCCTGAAGCCGTCAAACAGAAACGCAAGTAGTCATCTCTACGGTATATCAAATGCATGCCATGTTATGAATATCAGTGTATTGCCTAAATATGCGTCGCCTGTGAACTTCATATTTACTCTAGGCAAGCTTCGGAATGGTCATTGGTCAAGACTTCAGACGTGACAATAGCGCGCCGCGTCGCGTCAGGCTGAGGAATATATAATTATTAAATATCACGTGATCGTTCATCATGAACTAATTTTGGACTCTCACTATTAGGTTTAAAGTAGTCTTGAGCGGTTGAGCGCCGCTGAGCTTGACCCAGGACCTTGCCGGGACCGCCATCTGACACGTCGTCAACTCTCCTTGAAAAGCAGGCGCACTCCACACAGACAGTGTTGAACTTCTACTATGTCATACGCCGAAGATATTGTAAAGTTTATCCTTAAGTTGGTTTTTTGAAATTCAACTAACGGTTACCTATTTCAACAGGACTACGCAAGTCACCCAGTGAACTTTGCCAACTTGGTTGGAACGTACCGCTGGGTGTGGGACGGGCAAAGGGAGATGTACCGCAATCACGAAATCGCGTCTGACATCCCAGATAAAGAAGACGAAGGCTTCCTCACGCTCAGTCTAGCGGGCGAGCCAAACCTGGAGAACGTCTGCGGTTCCTTCAGATTCGGAGACCTAACAGGATCCTTCCAGGGTGTCGTGCCGATTACAGATGCACGAACAGGAACTATTGAACCTGGAGTTTGGAGAATAAACCTCATGGTGTGGACCTACGTCGGAGACCACCTGCCCGTGGAAGACCATGAGCTGTGGGTTTCGGAAGAGAAGGACAATCATAAACATCCATTTGTAGGCATGTGGATAAACGCTGGGTACTCCCGACAGGGGTCATGGAAACTGGTAGGAAAAAAGCAAAAGGATGGATACGTTTATGATCCCAACGACGTCGACTGGGAGGGATTGTCGGGGAAGGAAAAAAAGAGACTTGGATTGAGGGAGGAAAGCGACGAAGACGGGAGCGAGGGCGAGGAAGATGAAAGTGAGAGCGAGGAAGACGAAAGTGAGGAAAGCGAGAGCGAGGAAGGTGAAGATGAAGATGAAGATGAAGAGGAGGAGAGCAAAGGAGGCGAGGAGGAGGTTGGACACGAGGAAACCGAAAAGGAGGCAGTGGATAAAGGCGCAAAGACTATTTCCAAGCCAGAAGCGTCGCGCAAAAGAAAGGCTACAGACTCGACAGAGGTTCCTGCAGCCGTCAAACAGAAACGTAAGTAGCCATCAGATACCCAGTACATATCATGTTATGAATATTAGTCTATTGCCTAAATATGTATCGCCTCTGGATCTACTTCATACTGACTTCCGAGTAGTCATTATCATTGTCAAGCTGTTGTCAAGACTGTCACTCAAGACGATCGCGCTACGCGTCGCGTTGGTAATTTACATCACATGATTTTTACCTTGAATCATGTGCTCTTCCAGCTCGACTTTTCATATCTTGACCAACTCTTGACCGCCATCTACCAGCGTTCTGCTCTAAGAATGAGCCTTACCAGAACTTTCAGGCTATACAACCTCGATTGCCTCGAGAATAACCCACCTTGCTTCAGAGTCGACACCTTCTCAAGGCTGAGGAATGACAAGGCGATCACGACTGCACTCTTTCGAGCTCCTTCTGGCCAAAAACGCGTTACAGCTACGGCTTATGTTTCTGAAGCACTCCAGAGGGAATTTTTCTCAATAAAATACCTCCAAAGGTTCTGTTGTCTATGTATTTTCTATTCTCTTAATCTCTACTCAAATGAACGTTGTATTCACAGATCCTCTCAGAACGACGCTTCAATCGGTCTAGGCCGACTATTCCCCGAACTCGTCGATTCAATTTTCTGTGCGCTGGAATCTCTTGCGGATGTCATATTTTTCGCTGTAACCTGCCAACGGTACTATGACGTCGCTCGCCGCCACATCGAGAAACTTGTCGAGGAGATGTTCGTTGTTTCGTGGGCTGGCAACAGGATGATATGCGTCGAGGATTCCTTTACAGTCGATCATCTGCCGCCTCCCTTGCTAAATGTCGAAGAGATGGCGTTCCTCAACGATTCCCAGTACAAAGGGTCGGTGATCAGCAGGGAAGCCTTCCACTTCTTCTTCCTCCTTCATCATCTTCGCTTGAAGAACAATCCCTTGGGGCCACTGGACAAGAAAGCATATACCAGCTTTGGTGCATATATCTACCACATATGTAACCAACTCCAGGACCCACAAAACTACGACGCCCATCGTGACGCGACGCTTGTTCGTACCCATTTCCTCACCATCGAGCCTCCTGCCTACGAAGAGTTTTACAACAGTCCTCACATCCTTCGGAACCTTGTGACGCGCGAGTATATTCGAAGCGATGCCATAAAAAGCATCAACTACCATAAGCTGACCTTCGAACACGTCCTGTATGCGAGGATTGCCTGGACTGACGGTTCCCTTATCGAAGGTGTTCCTGGCCCATTTCAAGGGCCATGGGCGGGTCATCGTTTCGATCTTATACGATGGAACAATGAAGTCGCGAGCGGGGAGGTATGGACCGATGTTAGCGACGAGGCTATTAGGGTTGCTCTGGCTATATTGGGAGACTTTGAGAATTGATGTCTGGGTTGGCCGCTCTTACTTTTACCTCATCTGCGCTATCGAAACATCGGTGCTCAGCCTCGACAAGATGACACTACGATGATCACAATTGATATTGATTGTAAACAGGAATACCGCTGATTTACTTTTGGAGGTGGTTTGTTGATGAGACACGACAGGGCTCTATGGAAAGCCGGACTAGTACTACGATGCTGATCATGATGGCAACAACATCGGCAAGGTGCTCTCCCCAAGTTTTGAATCTACAGAGTCAGAAGATCATAGCTTAGGCTCCTATACACTACGAGTTGTACCTATACAAGTTCAACCAACAAAAAACGCTTGGTCCTCCGCATATCTGGCGCCTCTCATGACGCCCAGGACTCCTTTCCATGGGGCTGAGATTCGGCGCTGTTGCAAAAAACTATGTATGGTTTTAAAATGCTATGATCTGTTCAGGGCCTCCCCTTTCCGGGCGGGACGCAGTGTCGCTCAAACCAGTCCCAGAAGGAACGCCCGCCTCCGGGCCAGCACCAAAATGCATTGACTGCGAAACGTTCGAGGATCCGTCTTTCTCCAACGTTTGCGGATGAAAACCTGACCATGCGCGATGCAGACCAGCAGCCAGAACACTGAAATTGCAGATAATGACTGATACAGACATCTTCGGTCATCAAGGAGACGAAAAATAAGCAATGAGTATGAGAAGAGTTGCGAAGCAAGGTGTAGATAAAATGACACACCTCCACACTGCCGATGATAATAGAGTTCAGGTCGTTTCTGAGGAGATAATACGCATGTACAATGGAGACGACGGTGGTCAAACCACCGACCGCGAACGACACGCTCAGACGCATACGTTCCGCCTTTGCTGCATCCGATTTCAGATGTCGTAAGATGAGAAGTGGGGCGCCCACAAGAACCACATCCGCAAACGCATCAGCTGCAAACCGCATTACTGATCAGAAACTGTGCAGAAATTTGATACCTGGCAAATGGTACGTACTGGTGACTTGAGCGATGGCCACCCCATCTCCAAGCACGCACTGCGGGTGTGGTGAAGACTTCCAATGATTATGTGCGTCCTGGGGCTCGCATACCCAGAGCACCTGAGCAAGGAGTACCCCCATTGCTACGCAGAATAGCCCAGCTGCAGTGCGTAGATATGCAGTGTAGTGTCCAAATCTCAAAATGGTCGCGAGAATTGAGAGACGAGCGATCCTGATGTGGTCGTTCAAGATATGCATGGGTGCATGGATGCTGGCAGCAGAGAAGCAGCATACCAGATTACTAGGTCGAACGTTATTGCGGTGAGATAGAATAACGCAACACGCGATTGCTGCGGAATTGTACTTTCTCCTGATATTTTGACAATCTTTAAACGGGAAAACTAGGATAATATAGCAAGGAATATGTACCATCGAGGGAGTAGTAGAGTTTTCCTACCACTCCGGTCACGACCAGCAGCAACATGGCTAATATTGCGAAAGCATCATCCCATGAAAGGCGCGTCTGAGGCCGACCGAGCCCGCGACTTCGTACGCCAGGCGTGTCAGTTCACGAAGCAGAGCATCATGCCCATTTCAAACGTACGGATGATCTTATGGTGGATGTCAGCGGTGTCCGATGAAGAGCTCATTGAAATAAAGCGGGCGGAGTGTCAAATCTGATTGAATGCCAAGACGAGCTGCCGTTATTTGAGGTGAAGACGGGGCGTCAGACGATGCGATGTACTATTTGGCTGTCATCAACTACCCAACCAGAATCGATAACATTCGCCGAAGAGAAGCCCGCTGTATCGGACAGCCAAGAGATAGTGTTGAAGAAGAAGTACAGCGTGTGGGAGGAGTATTCTATTTGACCATTGATTAGTAGGCCACTTACAAGTGTCACTTCAGTCCATTGATTGGCAATCTGCCACCAAGCATGAAACTGGGGCACATGCAGATACAGATGATCCACTGTAGGTTGTCCACATGATGATGTGACATTCAAAATCAAGTGCCCAGTGAAATGCAGTCGAACAGAGTCACTGTCAAGAGAGCAAGAGGTCCAAAGAAGACTTGGGGAAAACACGGGCCAAAGTACCGTTCGTGAGAATTTTAACGCGTCAAGTCAGCAGCGACCATGTTGAACCATCAAGGATCCACCAATTGACACCACTCCCACAGACATCAAGTACGCTGTGCAGGATGCACATCATCAAGAGTATATGGTACACAAATGTGGCGCGGTGGGACAATCTGCTCCAGGGTTCTAGCCTTCCCTGCCATCGATCTCCGAAGCCTGACAGTAGCTCCGTTGCCCCAGATGCCATCTATCACCTATTCCGCAGTAGATGAAGATGCTTTTATGACTGACATACTCTTGGACGACTCATTTTGGAATGTCGTGCCCACCCCGGACCCTTCACAATCACTACGAAAGCCAGTTGTAAGCCAAATTCTCATGCCGATGCAACATTCCACCCAGAGAGGCAAGCCTTTGGCGCCGTCTCCCTCAAAAATATTCTCTGCTGGGGATGTCGACACGACCGCTCTGCTAGAAGGTGCAGAGGAGTGAGATTGGGACGACACGGCGTCTGATCTTACCCCCAAGAAATCTCTTACCAAGAAAAAAGTGACCATCGGCACATGAAATATCCTCTTTGTTGACGTCTAATATGATAGTTTAACATACCGGTTGTCCCACCATTGGCATATGTTCCCGAGACGTGTACACGATGTATAGTTGAATCCACTCATTAGAATCAAGTGGCTATTTTCAAAAGGTGCGTTCGATTTGCGATTGTGAAACTACGCGTTAACACTCCGATAGACCTTGATAGTAAAGGTTGGATGTAGCTACGAGCGACGCAGAGTCATCCTATGCGATGGCTGGACAACAATAGACATTCGCTCTGGCGACATCATCAACGTTTTGGGAACCTTCAACCTTGCTACAGCCTCCTCCCCGTCGATCACTCTGTCTATCACAATCACCACAAAATCGAATATCACTAGTTATTACTGCGACCGCCCTTTCTAATGCTCTTCAATGTCGGCGTAAACCTCTTCTATCTAACCTTGTTCATTCTTCCAACCTTGCCCGTTCCTCCAACCAAAGTAGTTCCCTAACGACACGACACCCGCTGTTGTCTGGGGAAACATGCTTCATAAGGTGATGCAGTCGTGCCTGAGCGAAGGACGATGGGAAACGACCCGGGTCGACGAAACGATCGATAAAGACATTTTCAAAGGACTCAACGAGCTTGTCAAAATTGACGTGACGATTGATGAGGCCAAACATGAAGTCACGACTAGGGACAAAGGACTGCTCGCCTTCTCAGAACAATAGATCTCCGAGTTTCCAAAAGTAAGCCCGCCCAAAAGTTATTTCGTAATATTTCTGACTGGTGGAACACAGCCCAACGCTATCCTTACCATTGTTCTATTTCTATTAATAAGGAGGGAGATTTCTTACTGGCCATCCCGGAACTCTTCAACATTGAAGAGGAGATATAGTCTCCCACCTATCAGGGGTCTGTTCTTTCTGGGCTGAACGCAGTGTCATTGGAACCAGCCCCAGAATGAACGCCCGCCTCCGGGCCAGCACCGAAATGGAGTGACGAAACGTTCGAGGGTCCGTCGTTCTCCAGCGTTTGTGGGTGAAATCTTGACCATGCGCGATGTAGAGCTGCAGCCAGAACACTGAAGTTGCAGATAATGACTGAAA